>JAPDSC010108385.1:0-10137 GCA_026290005.1 Latrodectus geometricus
TATATATATATATATATATATATATAAAATTAGACTTTAGTTCCTTCCCATTTATAAGTGTAAATTGCATATATACATCCATTATATAATCATTTAGAAGCGTGCAAAATTTTAAATTGTTTTCTATAAATTAATTATATTCTAATTATTACTTTAGAAAGTACATTTCTAAAAGTATTCATTTAACATAATGGAATGATTCATTTATGAGCAAATTAAAAATTTAATTTAGTCACTGAATTAAAAACATGGAAGCTGTTTTACATTGTCTGTTTATTTAATTTGCATTTATCTCACAAAGTATCAATTATTTGTTTATTATTAAATTAAGAGTTACCATTCTGATAATAATTTTAAGAATTATGATAAGTAATTTTTATGATATTTTTTTATGTTATTGCACATGTTGTTTTTAGCTTACTATAACTTAATTGTTAAATTTGTGCTTTGATGTTCAAAAATATTTCAGAAGGAAATTTTTTGAATATTCAATAGTGAAAAAAGCAATATATTTCTACATCTTAAAACGCATAAATATTTTTTATTCATGATACTGTTGATGAATTACTGATTATACATTATTCAGGTGCATCTTTTTAAATATATTTTTAAGAATATATTATATTTAACTATGTAGCCCTAATCATTTGAAAGCGATTTACCGTTTTTGTAGAAAACTTTTTATTTGAATGAATTGGGGGATTTTAATATGCAGTTTAATGATAGTTAGTTATTAAAGCTGGCATTAAATTGTTTCAATTATATGTATAAATATCTTTGATTTCTGTTTGACTTATATTATAAAGGATTAACAAATGTAAATTTATTTAAAATTAATTTGAAACATTTGCTCCAAAAGTCCTTAAGCTGTCAGTTAGGTTTTATGGATACGCATTAGGCTGCTTATTTCAGCAGCTTGAATACACTATAGGGAGTCAATTACTTTACACATAAAAAGAAAAGACCGACATCTGAGCTGGTATCCTTTTCTTTGCATCACATAACATTATTGGAACATCACTGAAGTCAACGTATCTTTAAATATACATAAACTCTTTGAATAAAGAGGTCTTTAGCTGGATATGGTATTGAACTTGCTGCAGCAAGTTCAATACCATATTGCTCAAAACAAGCAAGCATGCTTGCTTGTTTTGAGAAATTAGTATTACAAACTGCTGTTGCTTAATTTATCGAAATTGGTAAATGAGTTCAGATTAAGTCAATGCAATATGTTCTTAGCTGCCTATTTTTACTGGAGGACTAAATACTGTCAATCATTTTGGTATTTTGAATCACAATCAAGGGACCAGGTAAGTACACTCCGACACACAACTCCACATTAAAAACATAAAAAAAAAGTTTATGTGCATAAATGTTTCCAAAAAGAAGTTTTTTGGTCAGTCAGGCCATGAACCAGCTATTTTATAGACACTTGAACGACAACACCACTTTCTAACAGAAAATTCAATGTACTTGAAAGGAAATACATAATTGCATAAGAATTGCTCCTATAATTTATACAATTTGCCAATGACGAAGAGACATTTTATTATTGTATTTGAATATGAGGAAAGTAATTTACAGTAATAATAGTCAATTAGATTTTTTTTTCTTAAAATGAAATCATGGTTGCGCAAATGTCTTTCCTAAAACCACATTTGACAGTTTAATTTCAGATAACAACTGAAGCGAATGGGCTATGAGAAATGGGTGAGTGAGTACTCCGGAATTACAGTCAGTGAATAATGGATGTGTGGGAATATCATTCAATGAAAAATGAATAATTGGTCAGTGAATTTTATCAGCATTAATCAACAACCATCAATCGACTGGGCCATCACAATTTATATAATTGGTTGTTTAATTTTGATCAATTTGATTTTGATTGGCAGGAAAATTGTCATTCATATTTTTTTATCTCTTTCATTGGTTCCTCTCAGAAAGAGCAATTACTGTGTCTAGTGGATAATATTTGAAAATCAGTGGAATATGCTTATTATGATATTGAAAATGAGTGAATATATTATTGAAAATAAGTGAAGTTCCGCTACTTAATGCCATTGCCATAAACCTTTGAGAAAAAGTGAAAATATTGATACATAATTTTCTTATGGGCAGTGTAAAGGGATCAAGATCACGAACATGGAAAGGAAAATAAACATTATTAAAATTGTTACCAAATGGAAGCATTTTTATTAATATTTTGTTCTTTTTAAGACAAATAGTTTTTTTAAGTGCCTTAATTTCAATAACCAGAATAAAAATGCATTTATATCAGCTTTTTCAATTGAAATACCAACAGCAAATGGAATTCAAATTTATCAAAGCATCATAATAATCTTATAAATGGAAATCGTTTGTACATATGTATATATATATATATCTCTCAGAATATCTCATCAGTTAATCTGTGGAAATTTAGTATCTATCTCAAAATGAAACTTAAATCTAATTCATGATTTTAAAAATATTTTATTATATTGAACTCATAATAATGTTGTGCAAAATAATAAGACCAAATTGTTGTAGTAAAGTTAAAATATATGCGTTATAATCATCAAAAATAAAGTTAAGTACGAAAATTAACAGTTACTGCTGTAAAAATAATTTACTTCTAATCTCAGATTTAAATCAATTTATAAATTTCTTATTTAATCTAGATTTCTTTAAATAATTTTCTATTAAATATAAACTTCAAAAGGAAGAATATTTACCAGATTGTCAATGCATTAAAATTAGTTTGTATTGTATAATAATAAGCATACTTTCTAATTGATTACAGAAATATATAAACGTTGAATTACATAAAACTTGTAGAATTATGTATACATAAATATCGAAATCTAATAGTATGTTTATATGTCAAATAGGGGAGGGGTTTCATTTTTTTATTAACCATTCGCATTAAATACTTGTATATTTGACTTGAGACTGAGCTGAATTATTGCTCAAGTTTTCCCTTTAATGGTTCGTAGCTTCAATATGTACATAAAACATGAATGCTTTTAATGATTTAAGTATGCAAGTTAAGTTGTGGATTCCAACTGTGGTGCTACAAAACAAACAGGGCTATAAGCAAAGCAAATATGTCATGAATTATTTGCTATTCTTCAATAGGAAGGTCTAAAGTAGAATTTTAAAAAATACTAGGACAGTTGTCAAACCTTATGTAATGTATACAATTAATGAGAAATAATATTTAACTTCTGTCTTATATACATATTATTATAAATGTTTTCTATCACGCATGCACTTTAAACGGCACTCTACTGAATATGTGAATTTTAATCTTAAAGGAAATTACAGTACATATGTTCCTCAAAATCTATTAGAAGATATATGAAACGCGAAAGTTATAAGATTCATATAGAAACGAGAAACATGCAACTTCGCATGGAAACGAATTATAACAAGTGGAAAAAATAGTATTATAACACTTTTGAAGTAGAAAATGTTTAGTCATCATCTTAATTCTTAGCTATAATATCTAAATGTCTTGAATAATTCGAAAATTCCATTTTCGATTCAATTCATTATGTTTATGTTGGTTTGTAATTCATTTTTAACTCAAAATCTCGAAAATGTGCAGGTTTCGACTAAAACAGGCGTGATGTGCCGAAACTTTATTATTACGCAGTAATCAAATCACAACTTAGAAACATAGTAGGCATTATGTATGAAAAAAAATGTATTTGTATTATTTTGTAAACTTGCCTTGGCATTATATTGATAAAATGACTGTATTATTAAAGCAAATGACTATTATACTAGGCATTTAAAGAAAAATATATAATAACTTATGTACTTTTATAAAAATATTTTTGTTTTATATTGAAAAAAATCTTGTTCTTTTTATTACTTTTTTAAAAAACGTAAACAGTGCACTTTTGCTTATTATATAACTCAGAATAAAGGAAACATAAAAAAATTGCATTTAAATAAGATGGGTGTAAATATAGTTATTTTGCTTTAATTTTATTTAAGAAATCAAAACTGTATTTAAATAGTGACAAACTATATTTCTCTTTTTTCTCATATGTGTCTAATTCGTTTCTAAGTCAGGTTTTATATTCACTTAAAAATTACAATCGGCATTTTTTCCTGTTACATTTGCTGAAAATAAATTAACAAGGAATAGAGTGAACATATGAAATGGTCAGTATTGAGAGTACAGAAAGAAAACATTGTCTTTGTTATTTTCCTTTGTATTTATTTTTTTTTTATTTTAACACGGCAAATTTATGAATGTGCAATCAATTAAAATGTTTCTTGCAATAAATAAATGTAAAATAATAAGATAATATTTATTATTATATTTGTAATTTTTGAATATGTAAATAATATTTATTCATCAAATACTTTTGTAAAATTATATATTTCTCTATAACAATAAACATTGATCAAACTATTTGACCACTTGTTTATCTAATAACAAATACGTCAAATAATTTACATACTGAATGAAGGATATAACAGATTTAGCTTAATATAATGACTAGAAAGAAATATGAATCTTCTTTTCAGTAAAATCAAATGAATATGGTTAAAGATGAAAAATGTAAATACGTACAGAAACAAACATTCTTGGTTCACGGTAGTGTAACCTTAATTACACAATATTTATTCCAAAAAAGAAACATAAATTAATGAATGCAAACTCAGTTTCAAATTGAAATCAAAATATTTTGTGCATTGATGCATTTTTTAATCCACCTTTAATTCCATTTTTAATCAAAATGTCTAAAATCTATGAATATTTTGTGTTATATATTAAATAAGATATTTGTAAATTCAGTAGAACAGACTGTTTAATTATTTTGTGTATACAGTAAAAATTTTAGTTTCATTTTTCGATAATAGAATAGTTTTCTTTTAGAACTCAAAGTAATTTTCAAATTTTACATTTAAAGAAACATTCCCAAAAGAAATTCTTATTTTTGTATCGATTAAAAATTTTTGAAAAAGATTTTCCATAGCTTGAAATTTATTTTATTTATGCTGAGAAATAAATTTAAAGAAACAATTTTTTTTATATAATTTTTTAAACTATCGAATATAATTTTGAATTTTAAAAGATTTTGTGTTTTTCTTTTCTTTAATGCATTTTTAGTTAATATTATATTAAATTTCAAAAGGAAATCAATCATTGAAGTTTTCTTCAGACTTTAATATTAAAGTGTAAATTAAGAAAAAATATATCAAGGAGAATCTTATCTTGTGAATACTTTATATTTCCGTTAAGAATATTTCTTAGAAACAAATATTTTTGAAAATACTTCATGTTATTCAATGCATGATATAGAATATGTAGTTCTGTTGTGTCAAGTTCTAAAAGATTTGATTTTATTGATAGAATTAAAAAAATAAATAATATAATTTTGATTGTTATGTTATTTTTAAGAGATCAATATTTCAGTATTCTGCAATTATAAAATCAATTCATAGATACAAATAATTAAAAAAATATTGCATCCATTGGTATCTGTCGCATTTTTTAATTTGAATAAATGAATGCTAATTGGCAATAAATATGTGGTAACGCACATCATAAACCACATACTTTTCTATGAGTTCCATAGTCATTTGTATTATCAATCAAAGTTCAAATCTTTTCCTGATTTAAAACTTCCAGCATATGTGCATTATAAGATGTTAAGTTTTAAATTACGAGTATTTAACATAAAACTTAAAAAATTCAGATATATTGTGATATATTGATTCAAAAAGAAAAGGTATTCATTAATTGGTAAATATCTAATATTTAAACAATAATTTCAGTTCTTTACTTTTTGGAAAAAAAAAGAAGAAAATACTACAAACAGGTAATAGAGAGCATAGAAATGTTATAATATAAGAACGAACTTCGATTTTTTGAAGTGTAAGATCATTTAATTTCCTTCTGTTAAGTTTTTAGATAGTATTGATTATGACAGAAAATTGGGGCTTTAATGTACAGTATGATATAACTTATTCTATTTGTTTGTTCTTTAAACAGTAAGTCTCATTTCAATTAGCCTTCGAGTTCAAGGAATGGCTATTGAGCAATAAAGAAACCAGCGAATGATAATTTGCTTGTTGGGAGTAAAATGTATACACTTAATCCCAACAAGCAAATAGAGAACATTTTCATATTTTTTTTCATACAAATCAAACTTATCAAATTTTTTTTACAAGCAATAAAAAAACTTTTCCATATTTTTCCATTAAACTTCTATATTTGAAAATTCAAATGATTTACAGTGTTTGCCCTTCTAAACTATTAGCCTTACTCAAACTATTAAAACTTTTTTATATTTAGCATTCAACTATTTAAAAAGTGAAATAGTATAATTTAATTAATATGTATTCCATATCGAAGTAATAAATTAAAAAGCAATTTAGTACAAAACATTCTATGTCAGTTAAACTGTTTTATAGAATGCAAATTTACTAACACAGTTAGAAAAATTATTTTGAAAAGCAATGACATTATTTTCAATATCACAGCTATCTGTGATAAAATTATTTATATTAGCAATTAATATTTTAAAACTACATGTTTATATTAATATTATTAAGATATATTCTAAGATTAAATTTTCATCAATATGTTCTTCAATTATCTTTCAAATAATGAATTTTAAATGTGGAATTTCAATTTTAAATAAATCAATTAACACTATTAACTATTGTATTCCAAATAAAACAAATAAGATTAATAATTTTGGATATGCATCTGAAATCAAATATAATCAAAATATTTTTGGAAGACCCAACACAACTTGTTTCCTGTAAAAACAATCATAATGATTGTAATCCTAAAAGAATTTTAATGAGCATTATTAAGATACAATGCTAAGTGAAAGAGCAAGTTTTATTAAGGACTTGAAATATTCTAAGAATTCTAATTTCTGTTTGCAGACTCCCAAATGAATTTCTTAAGACGACTTAACTGGCGTAAATTAAAGTGTACTTCATTTTCCACTCAAAATGTTCCCAACAAACCATTAAAAAGATGATTTTGGCTTACAATGTAACTTTGTTTCGTTGATTGCGATTGCAAATCTCAAAATGTATGCATAATGTTCGGAGTTAAATGCTCTAAGGCATGACTGTATTAGTCTAAAGAGAAAGATAAACATTTTACATTTTCATGGATTTATTAATTTTAATTCGAATCGACGAATATATTTACATATGTTTCAATGTGTTGTTTCATTTTCATTACTATTTGAATAAAAATCTATTATCTTTTCTATGGATATTTTAAATACTATATTTTATGCCAAAGTATATATATGAATAGATATTTATTTCAGTATATCTTAAAATAGTTAAATTCTTTTCTGAAAGAAAATTTATTATAAATTTTTAAAGTTGATAAGATTTTTAAAATTTACATATATATTTTTAAAATTGTATAAATTTTAAATGTGTTTAATATTTCACATTTGATGTGTTTACGTAGTGGGAGATATTACTATTCATTATGACACTCATTGTGTAAAATATATATTTTGAATGTTGATAATCAGTGTTCATAATAGAAAATAATATGTATCTTTAATAATCACTAACTTAAAGAATTTTTTTGTAGATTTTTGAATTTAAATGTTTACTGCTGGAAAGGCCATAAAATATTTTTTTTAATATAACAATAATTACATTATAATAGCTCGCATAATATATTAGTACTGTCAACTTTTGCTCATGTGAAAGCTAATCTGACATGAATTTACAGATAAATACAATTTCCAATCCTCAAACTACACCAAATCAAACCACTAATTGTTTAAGAAAACATCAGAATCCTTAGAAAATAAAATTTTATTCACTTGCTGATGAAATAAAAATAATTTTCGATTTTTCAAAACAAATACACAACAAAAATGTGTTCATACATATCTAAGAATTGAATGTAATATATATATATTTATATTTGGCAAAATTACTTATTTAGCTAAATTAATCAAATAATACTGAAAAATCCATTAAAATATTAATTATTACGTATGTATTATAAAAGAAAAAAATCTGCCAGTAAATGTTATATACTTAACACTTATTCAAGATATAATAATCTTCTCTACAAATTAAAGTATATGTGATTAAATATGCATATTTGCATATTTTTAAAATTTTCTATCTTATTTGTATTGTATTTATGTTCGCTCATGCTTACATATAATAACAACTCTATTTAAAATTTGTTCTCAAAATCAAAGTCCTCTAGGTATATCCACATCCTTGTTACTCCTAAACATAGAATGTTTCTACGTCTTATTTGGAAGTCAGTTACATAAAATAAATTAAAAATTTCCTTAAAATATTTCATAAGAAATCTGAGGTTTTAAAAACATGAGTATTTGAATCTCATCATTCTTGAATAGTAAAAGTCACCAAAATTTTACTTATTTTGATATCCCTTGACAAACATTTTAATTTTCTTAAGTAAATTACTTTTCAATTAAAGAAAAACTTTGAGATAATTCTATTGAATCGTTTGAATTTTATTGTTAACACATTTTAATTACTTATTGAAAACAACATTGCAATTGTTTTTGAATTTCTGTTAAGAGATTCTTTATAAACATTAGTTGTTAAATATATAAATTACTAAAATTGCTACAAATGTGTAATGAAAATAATATTGTGTATGATTAAGAAGGTAGTTAGTAAACATGAAAGTATTTATTAGAGAAAAAGATGAAATTTACTACAATGTTAAAAATTTTCGTTTCAAATATAATTTAGTTAATTCATATTTTATCACTTTTAACTACTTTTTTTGCCATATTTTATTACTATTTGCAAATAAACTCGTGATTTATTTTTGATCATTATTGATTGAGAAACATTTTAACATCTTCTGTTGATTATAAATTAATTGCAGACAGTGTTAAAAAACATAAACTTAAAGATATCCAAAAAATACTATTGTTTTCTTATATGCTTTATATCAAATTCCTTACTAAGAAATTTAGCGAAATTGACAGAAAATAAGAATAGGAGTTGTATTGACTATTCACAAAGTTAAATCGCAATCAATAGTAAGAAACCATAATATCCTTATTTTTAATACATCTCAGAGAACAAAATACATAATGTACGAAGCTTACAGTTGTTTTCAAATTGTATAGCACGAATAAAATTTTGAAATATTAGAACATGAAATGTAAACTTTATATTTAAATTTAAAAGAAAATGTTAAATGAGCTTCCCTAAAAATATATTCAAAAGAAAACTCTTTTTAATTCTAAAAATACATAAAATTATTTTTTTTGTTAAAAAGTGGGTATTTATTTGAAATAGTAAATGTGATTAACTAAATCCTCAAGCGAATATTAATTTATTTCAATAAGAAAAAAATATGTAAAAATACATACATATTCTTATTTAAATTACTGCATTTCAATTCAATTAAGAAAGCCTAATTTGTTATTTTATTTAAATCTAACGCTGTAAAAAATAGAATAATGTGAAACAATAACATTTAGATTATTGAATAAAACATAAATATTTAAATTAAACATGTTAATGAAATTCATTTTTAGACTGGCTTTGTTACATAAATCTAGTGGGAATTATAATTCTAACACTATAATGAAAAGTGAAAATAATTATAAAATTAAGGATTCTTATATTAATCAATATTGCGCATACATGCAATACAAAACTGTTGGTACCTTATTTTAAAAAAAAATAAATAGAGCTTTCATTTCAATTAAGATAAAATAAAAGTAATTCAATTAAAATACTTAAAAAAATTTTGAAATTCCCTTTGAATTTGAATAAAGCTCATTAAAATTCTATTCAAAAGATTATCCAGTAGTATTTTTTATAGAAAAGAATTAAATAATTATATGATTTGACAGAAATAAAACACCTAATGATGTTTTTAACTAGTTCATTTGAAATTTAATTTTTACCCTTCTTTACAAGATTTGTTTTTATTTGTGAAATAAATCAAGGTAATATAATTCGTGTTCAAAATTAAAGGAAAAATGGTTTAAAAAAATCTTAGTATATATTTATAGTATAAATTTCGCAAAAAAACAATACGATGGAAATTATCATACAAAGTTAGATCAGCTTAGTACTATATAGAAATAAAAGAGAAAAATAACAGATACACGTGTTACAAACTTTTCTTTCACT
>JAPDSC010108387.1:10056-34085 GCA_026290005.1 Latrodectus geometricus
TTTTGAAATATATATATATATATATATATATATATATATATATATATATATATAATAAAAAAAACTAAATTTGTATTGAATAGAAAAATATTATTTAATTGTTTTATATTAAATTTTGAATTCACTGTTTTGATTCAATTTACCTGAAAATACAATTATTGATTAAAATAGTTAAGTGATTATTAGAACTTTTTAAAATAATTTAAAAAAAGGCTTAGTTATTAATAAAAACTTTCATTAAATTAAAAATAAATGCTTTATGTCTATTGATAAATCAAGTAATTTTATGCATTGAAACTTATATACTATATTTATTTATAAATCAATTAAAATATCCTACAAAACTTAATAACTATGCATAAAATATATTTTTGCAAGATATTTTTATAGAAATTTTAATAATAATGAATGAAAATTGTTATAGCCTGAGTTTATAAATAGAAGATTAAGAAAATCGGAACTGAAATAATGAAATGTTGTATTTTCATATTATTGAGGTTTTATTGAATTTATTAGCCTTTTTTTAATAGAGTATTTGCTCAATAAAATAATTATTTAATAGAGAATTAAAGTACTTGTTAATTTATACAAGCATAATAAAATTGTTTTTGTAAGAAATAGTTTTTTCCACACAGATAATGCATTTTTTACTTTAAGAGATCGAATTTTTTAATTTTCGCTTCATTGATCGATTTTAAATATAAAAAAGAAGAGGGACAAACTCATTTAGTTATATTTATTTATTCTAATTAAATCTTTTCTAATGATGTTGCCGCACATTTACACGCTTATTTTATGATATTATTGCTTCACGTACAAAATTTTAAAATGGAGTAATCAAGAAACCTCAATAATGTTTAGTAATAAACGTAAATTAAAAAATGGAAAGTTATGATAAGAATAGTTATCCCATTTAATTTTTATCAATAGATTTTCTTGATTCTGTGTATTTTCTCTTACCTAATAAATATACAATCAAGAAAAAAGGCATTGCAAATTTTCGAATGCTTTATATAAGTACTTGGTTTGTAAGGTTTCTGAACTTTTATATTTGGAACCATTCATTATTTATAAAATGATATTCATACTACGATTGTGCTCTTTATGGACTCGCAAAAAGTGGTCTTTTGAAATTTTTCTGATTTATTAGCAAAACATATAAATAAGAAAAAGTTACTACGAAAAATTATGAAACTAATCATTTGGAAAGCAAAAGACTGTGGGTTGAAAATCTTTAAAACTAATTTTACCTTTTCGCTAGTCAATATGGAATGTTAGATTAAAGAATTGCTTAGAAACTACGTATTACTCAATGATTAGACAACACATATTGCATTTTTGCTTTATGCAGGAAAATATATTGGTTTCATCCATACTTGTTTGCTTTATTTTTTATTATATTTTGGGAATTAATTTCATTGTTACCGAATGATTTGAATTGGGTTTCGGACCACTGCAGACATCACCTTCTCAAGAGAGAATTAGAAACATAAAATTATTTTTTATTGATGAACTTGTGAATTTCCTCTCTTGTGAATTTTCCTCTCTTGTGAAAAGTAAATTCTACAAAAAATGGTCGTGGAAAACAGTAAATTGCAGTTATTTAAATGCCAAGATGTGTTAGTAGGGTGTTTACTAGGATATATACCAAATATAATATTTGATCAAATATAATAGTAATATATTTTTTTATGATTTTCTATCAAAAATAATTTCTTGAGGTATTTTACGTTTTTCAATTTTTAAAATAAATTTATTTAGATTAATTAGCATAAACAGTCTCTATTAAATATGAATTTTTACGTTTCAATTTATTATATTTTTATGCGCAAATTTAAAGGAAAAGCTCAGTTAAAAAGTGAAATACGCTCCAAACTTTTAAAAAATTCCACACATTATATTTTAAAATATATTATATTAGAAAATACTTATTGAATTTCAGAAAAGTATATATCATAGAAATCGAATTTTACTTACGTAGAGTTTCATCTTAAAGATTCTTCAAAGCCAAACTAAGCAAATTTGACTAGTTTAAAAAATATATAAATCCAGAAATAAAATCTCCCCTTTTATACTAAAAATTTAGGCTAATGTTTCATGAAAAAGTTTTAGATTTCCTCAAAATATCTTTACTCAGATTTTTAGTAAATATTATTTTTCCAAAGTATTATGTTTTACGATAAACGAAGGCAAAGTTTTTCTCACGCAAGTTATTGTTCTAAAACTGAACCACGAAGTTTTGATTACAATGTAGGAAACAAAATACGTAAAATAATACATAATGTAGTTTTGCAAAATTATGTTTTATGTCATAAGGAAAAGTGCCTTTAAATAAAAATACAAATGTTCACACCCCTGAAAAACAAGCTTGAAAACAACATACGATCAAAATATTTTCCCAATATTTATCTTGATTATTTGCAATGAAATAATATTTATTTCCAATAATAATTACATTATGGTTTTCTTATCTCGTAATTATTTTAATTGCTAGATTTCTTCAGTCATTATTTCTTAGCCCAGAGGATAACTTAAAACTAAGCTCTGATTTATGTAATTAATTTTCAGAGAGTTTAAAGATAAAAGTGGTGGTAACATGTTCCTTATAATCTTAAAATTAAAAGTCTGCTGTTAATTATTTCCATGGTAAAAGCAAAATTTAACATTTAAAGAGTTGACAGTATAAATTTTTGCATTCAATTGCCAAAATTGCATGTGGTAAGGACTAGAATAAATTGTGATTTCTTAAAAATTGGTTACATAATTTAAACTGCCATAAAAGTATCTTGAAATTGATATTTTGATCCTTAATATGAGCTTGCTAATTGAAAGCATTTATTAAGAATAGTCTTTATCAAACTTTTGTGATACATTTTTGGAAACACTTACAGAGTATTTTTTGCATAATTCTTATTAAATTCTTTAAGTTAAAGGATTCTTTTGGAACTTGTGGAAATAGAGTAAGTAAAGAAGTAGCGTTCATTTAACTTTTTTAATGATTTTTTGTTTTACAAATGCTAAAAGGGAAAATAACATGCATGTTCATTAAAATTTTAACTCATACTACGATAAAAAGTCTGTATTACTTCATTTACCCATTTAGAAAAACATTGATTTACACAAGTTAAGAATAATTTTTTGTAAGTGATGTCATAAATACCCTTTTCAACATTAGAATAGTATATAAAAATGTATTCTTTTATCAATAATAGAATGCGGAGATAAGTTTTGATTTTACAAAGTGAGATATCTAGTTTTGACATAGAAACTTTTTTCATGCTTGTCTAAAAAAATTTAATTGCTATTAATTGCATTTAAATTAAGGAAGCTAAAAATTGATTTTTCTTTCGACAGTTATTTTATTTAAATTATAAAAGTGAAATGATATTTAGATTCCATAATATAAGTATTAGTTTGAGAAAATCCTTACTATCTTTAAGGATTTTAAACTGTTCATTTATTCTTCTTCCTTACTTTCTTTTTAAATTTAAGAACGTATTTTTTAAAAGAACTAAGCAAAGTTTTTAAGAAATTAAAAGACTTGGAAACATTTTTATGACTGTATTTCATTTTCAAATATAATATAAAAATTTGCTTAAGCATCTATATTTGTTAAGATTCTTATTATTTTTTTACAAGTATTCAAAACATTTTACAATAATAATAATTTATAATTTTGGATAAGAATTTAATAAGCATATTATATTTTATGCTCAAAAATAAAGTATGAAGTGTTGTAATTAGAAACTAGGATGAGAAGTATAAACTTTTTAAAACTTTTATAACTTCTCTATGACAGTAACTAAGGACAACAACAATAACAGAATCTAATGATTTTGGATGAAGAGTATCGCACGTGTATCAGGAATACACTTAGATATGGTTATAAGAAAATTTGCAAATTTTCAAGTTTGTTTGATAACTCTATGCACTCGCATTTGGTAATATTATCTAAGCAACATATTTTGAAAAGAAAATATACATATGGCAAAAAGTCTTTGATCATTGATTTCTTCTAAAACCATTTTAGGGCTCTTCCATGTTTCGTTGTATAAATGAAACAAATGAATTTTGTCTGCAGAGTTCAACGATTTAAAAATATTTTCCTTTTTTGTAACGTTACACTATGGAAATATATAGATATTGCACTGTGAAAGTTCATAAACTTTATGTCACATATTAGTTGAAGCAATATGTTTTGAAAAGAAAGTCTACATATGGCAAAAAAATCTCTGATTTGATTTATTCTAAAACCGTTTTATAGTTCTTCCGTGTTTCGCTATATAAATAAAAGTTGGAAGAAATCATGATAGAACTTTCTAACCATTTTAATGATATTTTTATATTTTTTGTAGCATATGACAAATGTTTTCTTAAATCCTTGAAGGAATTATTATGAGAAAATGTTATTAACGTCTAAAAGTGACTTTAGATGAGTTTTAGATATCAAAAAATAATAAATGTAATGAAAATTTTATTTGCAACTTCCTGATATGAAAGATATCAAAAATTTGGATCAACGATAAGTATGTTTTTTTTTAAAATTTATTATTATTAATAAAATATTAAAGTAGATTAGTAATTTGATTTTTGCATTATACCTGTTCATCCAGCAGTAAAATATGATTTTAAATGTAACTTGGGATTTTATTTGAGAAAGATAACTGAAAAAATTCTACTACATACAATGATTTTAAGAAATTAAAAACCTATGAAAGTGACATATTATTTCTGCACAACAAATAGTTGAAACTTTAAGCTTGTTAACAAAATAATTTTACGAAAATACATTAGAAATGTCAGTAAGCAGAAAATAAAGTTTATAGTTTATTTCATCAAATTAAACTTCATGGTATAGCGGAAATTAAAAGCTTATCAAAATTAATTTTTTTTGAAAGTAAAATGATCAACATTGTATTATTCGAGCTAAATGAAATTTAAATAATTTATTGGAGTAAACAGGATGAATTTTGTGCTTTGATGGATGTTTTTTAGTGCGTGCTTTGTTAATCAATTATATTTTGTGTTTTCTATTCAAATACGAACTTATGATTGAATGCGAAAAACGTAATACAGTAATTTATTAAGAACAAAATAAATATGTTTTAAAACTTTAAAAAATCTAATTATGTATATAAATTCTTTTTTCACTAAATGTTTTGATTCGTAAAACTTTAAATCATCAATTTTTATAATCAAGAAATTCAGTTATAAACATATTTTAGCGATAAATTGTCATAAAAATTTTATTTTAAAGATATGTTATATAATAATCAATAAAACTATTTAAAAACTTTATAGGTATAGGTATTATTGTGAAAGATTGAAATACGAAAATATTGATTTTCAATGATAAACGTAAACACATACCAAATTAGTAGGTGAATAATAAAATATTTGATTATATTCTTATTTATTAGAACATTCACTGGTATATTAAAATTCTTGAGACAAAGTCGATTAGAGATATTGAGATTCACATAAAATTTAATCTGCTACTAAATCTTTCAATCTGCTGTATTAATTTGTGAAATTAGACGGCATGTATTTGTCATGTTCTGGAATACTACTGTTTGTCAAAAACATAGTGCATTATAGAAAGTATTGGTGAGATACTAGTTATCAGTACTGAGTTTAGTTTTAGATGTCAAATAGATCGGATAGATCTGGATAAAAAGATGACGGAAATAATTTTTTAACTGTGTATTATGTTCATTCAACTAAGTTTTCACAGATTCAACTTTGTAAATAAAGAGAGTTAAAGAAGGATGTTATTACCTTCTTCTAAAACATTTAACATTTGGTAATATAGCTATACTGCATTCAGACAATTGCTTTAATGAAGTCCTAACCAAAATACATGCTATGTAGAAGGATGTTAAAATCATTTATGAGAAACTTCTTCATTGTCAAACAGAAAGCTTAGTTGAAAGGGCTAATTAGGATATACAGAATATGTTAAATTGTTGGAGAACGATAAATGCATAAATGAACGGTCAGATGATTTGTTCCAATTTTTTGTTCAATGCGCTTTTAACATTACATATATAAAGGAAGAATATCGAGGAATAACATCGTCATTTTTGCTTAGTGAACAAACCTCAAATATTGAAAAATTGTTGAGATTAACTTAAAATGAACATCACAAAAATATCTTGAAGGAATTGCAAATACCGTATTTTACTGAATACGCAGATGCGTTCGAGAATAATACACCGCTGAATATTATTCGCAAGACATTTTTACGAGTAAAAGAAAATAAAGCGTGGCATAATCAACAGCGGAGTATAATCGGTGGCAATGTTTTCAGAGAATAACTGAAAATATGTACTGTTGATAGTGTAGTGTCATATAAAATAAAAAATACACAGTATGATTAAAAACATGATAATATGTACTGAAAAAAATATTATTGAAAAATATCTTATTGTATTTTATTTGGACTTAGCTCATCACAAAGAGTGATAAGCTGAGATGAAAGCACCAGATCTATCATCGAGTGTGATAATTCGGAGATGATTCTAGTAAAACACCAAATTTTAGTTTGCAATAACTTTTAAAACGTATTAGGCATATTTTATATATTTGTTTTGTTTATAATTAAATGAAAGAAAAGGATTATTTCCTGTCTGCATATTAATTACATTTTTTCATTTGTTCTGCACATGCTTAGTTTTTCAACTTGCATTAACGTTTGTAGCCGTTTTTTTTATTTGTCTTCTGTGTGGCCGTTGTGTAACATATATACTTTCACTACCACATGAAGAAATACAAATTCGAAAATTTTTAGAACGAAACAGATCACGTAAAGACAAAATGCGAAATGACTATAGCCCAGAGCAACTGTAATATCTTTGGAGGAATCAGCTTCATCTTTGAACGTAATTAGATAAAACTGTTTTAATATGAAGTAAGGCATCTGATACGTGGCGCCATGTGTAATTTATTTCATAAAATATAAACAGCATGTCTTTAAAATTGTATTGTTTTTTGATATAAGATTTCTTGATATGTTGAGAATGCTTTTTATAAGATTAGCCGCAGTGGCGTATAATAAGCACAATGAAACTCAAAACTGTCTTGACACATAATCCACAGATTAAAAAATATGATAATTTTGAAGCCGAAAAACTATTTGAAGAAATAATTAATATTTTGCAGTACAGTTTAGCAATGGCTTCAAAAACCCTTCTAAGGAAACGATTGAAGGGAAGTTTCAATTTACGACGTCTTCACATCAAGTTCACAAAACAATACCTGTTTATTGGAGTAAAAAAGTTGCTAAAAAAAGAGAATCCTATTGCAAAAACAAGGAAAAGTTTTTGAACCTCAAAAAAGTTCCACTCACTCAAATCGGTGATAACACGGGAATACAAGTCCAATGTGTTGATAGTGGACGAATAGATAGAGGGAATGTGTTGGCAATTGTTGTTAGAACAGAAGATTCCTACTTTTATAAGATGAGAGGATAGAATTAAAAACGGTATCTTCAAGCAGCTCTATATTCGTAATTACTTCTTAATTTGTAAAGATGAACTATTTTCCATATATGAGATTTCTTCTTGATAAACATCATTGAGAAAAGCACCTCCAACTAATTCAAAGAATGGATGGCAAATCTTTATCTTGTCATTGCAAACAGAAGTATTTTACAATTCAATACACCTGTATAAACAAGGTACTGTTGTGCAATCCAAAGTTTCATTGCAGCTTAAGTTGTTGCAATGTGATTTCACAGTCGAATAACTATATAAATAAGTGTATATTTTGTAATTAATTTCTTATTCAAAATTCTTTATTTAAGTTCAACGGATTATTTACAAGAGTTGTTATTTAAGCTTTTGAATAGTTTAAAACTCACTGTAATACATTTAAAGATGTTTGGTGGTTAGGTTGGGAAAAATGTTTTCATTTTATACTTAAACATTTATTTTAATTGTTCAACCTTTAAGCATTGAATAAAATAAGATCTTAGTTCAATTTTTAAAAAGTTATTACTTAAAAACTGCTAATATTTAAAAATTTCGACTCTTTTTTCATTACTATTTTTGAATTTAAGCTTTTTCTTTGTATTTGAACTTTTATGTTATATACAAAATATGGTCATGTTTAAAAGAAAAAGTTTTATTAAAATTTCAAATAAAAGGAAACTTGAAAAATGTTAGTTTTAAAATTTAACAATGAATTTATGAAAAGATTTTGCAGGCACAAAATAAAAGTTAGAGTACATCTTCTAATTCATATACATTTGTTATATAACATTTAGTATTATGATAATATAACATTAATATTATTATAAGTATAATAATAAAACTTTAAACATTTTAATATAAACAAAAATATTCCTGAGCTTTCAGCGAAATGGTTTCATTCAGTTTAATATAATATGGATATGATTCTTTCTTCATGTTTGAATATTTGTAGTGCTTTGAAATCGACTTTAAATTGTAAGTAATTGGATTTTTAGACATAGCGTGAAAATCAATGAAGCGATATCTGATGTTGAAGTTTCGTTGTTATTTATTTTAAGAAATCCATTTCAAAAACTGTTAATTTAAAAACTAACAGAAATTTTTAACCACTTTTTATGAATGATTAAAGAATGTTTGAGAATTATATTTTTAGATAAAAGATTTTTCGATTAGGAACTTACATATTAATAAAGTATGACATAAGAAAGTAAGAAAAAAAACTTTTATTCTTTGGGGAAATTTTTATTTCTGCGTGAATTCTAATAGCATGGTAAATAAACAAATGTCCACTAGGAATACCCTATTCTTTATTGACTAAACTTAAAATTAAATTAGTAAAACTGCAACCAAAGTACAAGTGCTATAATTATAAAGAAATGAAAATTTACCATTCCTTTCTCATTCAAAAATTTAAAGACACGTGTCCAAAATAACCAATCCCTAGTTATTCTCAAATCAACACTATCATTTAAATTCTCCACACTCATTCACTCAATTAAAACTTCCCTACACACTAACAAACCCTACTGTTCCTCACGATTGCTCACTTTTCTCACCAATGGAGGAAAATTTTGATTTGGAATGTTTCATCGTACCGAAAATATACAGAAGAAAATGCGTATAATTGTGATTGTATTTAACAGTCACCATTTGTAAACAATCAGTATCAATATTTAATAGTCAAGAGAGAAATAAGGATATTAAGCAAATATTTAGGATAAATACCAAACAATTAATAAAATGTTGACATTCACCGGTGAATCTATCAATATATTTCGAAAACCAAAGAAGTCTATTTTAATTTTAGAACTTCCTTCTTGCAATCATCATAAATTATTTAGTAGATCAAAAACAATTCCTCAAATACACTCATATGCAGAGTTAAAAGAGAATTTAATAGTGATCATAGAAATATGTTTACAGGTAGCCACCGGGTAATGCTAAATGAGTAGCAATTTCTAACCTTGTGTAGCGAAATGTTAATCACCCACTGCTCACCATAACAAAAAGAATTTTTAAATTCTTATAAACTTTAATACCAATTTTTGTAGCTTAAAAATGTTTAATTGCTTACATAATCTAATTTCTATTAAAAGATTAGAGTAAATAAACATTAAATTTTTGTTTGCACACAGTATTAATGATTTTACTTTAATATTACAATATAAATAGATATTAGCGTAAGAACAGATATTTATGAAATTATATTTAAAGTTTAATTCAGAAAAATTTTCACATTATATATTTTATTACGAAATTAATGTTTGCACTAAATGTGGTTTAATCATAAGTACAAAATAAAAAAGTTAACATTATATTTTTAAGAATATTTTAAGAAAGGTTTTTATATGAAATATATGCAAGTCTCTCATTAGATATTTTAATTAATCATCCTTTTTTAAAGAAAAAATTATGCTCGTCACATATTAATGAACAAAAATTAGTTTTAACTATTAATTTGTATTACCAATTTAAAAATAAACAAATATTTTACATGCTCTGAAATATTTCGAATTAACTTTATGAAGTTTCTCATTTTATTTCTATTTTGTTTGAATTGTTCAAAAAATTTACATATGTTTGATGTTGGTTGAATACACATGTTTTTAATAAGACATTCACATATTCGACTATCATTTTTAATTTATTTCTAATAATAAAGTCAGATATTCAAATATACAGAATTCTAAGAGCTTCTGATAAAAGTATTTTAATTTTTTTCTATTTATTTGACTTGCAATACACACACACACAAATATATATGTATATCGTTATCATTTTTTAACAGTGTACTAGCATTAGAAACAGAGTATCGGAGACAGTTTCTCATTTCATCATGTTGAAAATATGCTTAAACAATGTTTTTAAACAGTTTGTATTTGCTTACTGAATCCCTTTTATAAATCTTATCATTTTTGTAATAAAATTTAGAATATTTTCTTTGATTGAATTGAAAGTTATTATATTTATCATGTATTTATAATCATTTCTTGACAATAATATAAGATCCATAAAATGAGAAAGAATGAAAAATATATTAATAGCATTTGATTGGATATTTTCTATGCTCAACGTTATAAAACGCTTTAAATTTTTTTAAGAAGACTAAAAGTTAGTTTTTATGCACCATTCATTGTATACCGAATGATTGATTTTTAATTCCTGAACATAATAGCAAACAGAATAGACACACAATAATCTCGCAATATATGTTGGTGTGATAATTGTCTCCAAAAATTTGAATTCATTACTCGTATTACAGTCTAATGTATATTTCTATTGTAATTACTTAGAAAGTTTCTTAATTTTTGTTAGATATGACAATTGAAGTCATATTTAATATTAAAAGTTATATTAAATGTATAAATGAATAGTTTTACTATTGAAATATGCTATATGAATTATTAGAAAGTGAAATAATCAATCATATATTCGATACTTTATTGATTGTGGTCATACCCTATATAATTTATTTAATTTTTTACAATACATAATATTTATTTTTATCTACGATACATTTGATTATCGAATGAATATTATTTTTTATACATTATTAGATTATATAATTATATATTTTTGTACATGACACGTATAAAGGCATGATATTATTTCGATAAATCTGGTAAGTTTTTGTTTCATTTCCTTCTTTTTCCAAATCCAGAACCCATTCCACTTCCAGCTCCGCCTCCAACTCCAGCTCCCATGTTAAAACCCACTCCTGCACTGGCACCACCTCCAGCACCTGCATTTCCACCAGCTTGTCCTTGTGGTAATGCATATGCCGCAGAAATAATTGCCACCAAAAGGAACAAAATCTGCTGTAAATCATAAAGATAGTTAATGGAGAATATAAAGAAGGAACACAAGATAGATAATAAAGAAAAAATTATTTTCTCTGTGTCCAGACATTTTTATAAATGAGAAGCCAATCATGATAAATAGCAATTTTTTCGATTCTAGGTTTATGAATGGTAAATATAGTAAACATTCCTACACTTAAAATTAGTTCTGAAAGAAATTAAAGTTTTGACAAATAAAGTTTGAATAAAGCATTTAACAACGATTAACAAGAGTGTTTCCTTAACTAACTAAAAACAGTACGTATGTTGCTCATAATGTATGATTTATTATCTAATTCTTTATACACAACCACACAGAGTTATATATAAACTGCTTAGAACGTGCCACTAATTTTACTGAATACATTTATATTCTCATAAATCTATTTTGTTTTATAAATAAGATAATGTGGTTTCAAGTTTACAAATTTTTTGGTGTTACTGCTAAAAATTTTTAATTTATTATAAATTTAGATATAGTTTTTTTGTACTTTTAGATATATTATTGCTTACATAGTCAGGTTTTTGAATAAAAATTAGAATAAATAAAAGTTTTTTTGTACACATTGTTAATAATTCCATATTAAGGTTTTAATAAATATGTATTAACGTAAGAACACATATTTATAAAATTGTAATGCTTATGCAGAAAGATTTTCAAATAATATTTTTTTTTACCAAAGTAATGCTTGAATAATATTAATTCCATTAATGTTTGGAATTAATTTAGATGCTTTCATATTATGTATATTTGAGGAAGTAAAATAGTTTCGATAAAATTATGTGTGTGCATTCTGGTTATTTTTATTTCCTTCCTTTCTTCTTTCAATATCAAGTTTTAAAAGCGTTTAAAGTACAGAATAAACTACAAAAATATAATAGGTAATAATAGGAAATATCAAATCATAAATTATAAATACACGGATATATTTATAAAATTTATACTTTAAATTCAATTCCCGCAGGTGCTTTTCAAATAATATGATGTTTGTAAAAAGAGAATAAATTTCATTTTCTATGTTTCAATTTAGGTAGATTCCTATACTAATCTTATATTTTCATACAAAATGTTATTAAAATGCTCAGTTTCTTTTTAACCTCTGATGCAACTTCTTGTGATTTTTTTTACTTTGCATCTGATTAAATTTGTTAAATATTCCAAATAAAAACATAAAATGATAAAAATATGTTCAATGATTTATAGATATTTGTATTTATATTATTTTAACTAGATTTCTTACAGATAAAATCCTCATTTGATGGAACCTCGTTTTTTATTATTAAATTTTCAGAATATGTTTTCACTAAAGGTTTGATTTAAGCTAGACAGATCAACTTTGTCCTGTTGATTTGTATTCTGGTAAACAAATTACTTTTGGTTTCTTTATGTTTTGATCTATGGATCCCATTAAAGGTTGTAAGAGTTTTATAGAGACATGATGAACTGTGCAATGTTTTCTTGTTTCTTTTAGTATGATGAAATACAGCGTTATCTAAAAGATATAACCTTTAAAAAAACTTTGAATTTAGAATCGTCTACTTATTATGCTCAAAAGTTAAGTATTTGGAGAGAAGAAATCTGTTATATAGACTAGTATATCTATCAAATGTAAGGTAAAAGAAACAGAGTACTTATAGCTCATTGCTATAAACATTAACTTATGAGGTTCAAAGACACTTCAATTTTTTTATGCTTTACTAAATGAGAACAAATTTGTTCTCCTTAATGATAAATTTAAGGACATTATGTCGTGTCAGAGGAATATTCTTTTTTATAGTCATCGAATATATTCATCAATAGTTTTTAAGACACGAACATGCCTATAATATTAGTGAAATATCGGTTGATGTTCAGTAATGAAAACCAAAAAATTCAACTTTTATAAAAATATCTTCTGTGGGAGGAGTAAAAATATATCAACTTCGACCTGATAATCTATTCCAAGCAAACCCCACTAGTTTACGAAATATACTTTAAATATAAAAACTATAACATAACCTTTTGAAATTCAAAATGTAGCTTAATCTGAAATTGAGAATTTACATCATACGAATAAATAACAAAAAAAATTATGAAAACAACATATTACTACTATAACAAATGCATCTGTTTTTGGTTGATTTCAAATAAATTAATAATAACAATACATAATTCTAAAAATGCATAAGGTAAAAAGAAGAAACTTCATTTTTTTAGACAACTTATATTATTAAGAGGTTCAAAATCATTACAATACAATTAAATTTAAAATCTTCTATAATTTTATATTTAGACACCATGCTAGTCTGATAATCTCATATATTCTTTTAACTAAAGATTATTTATTTCATCACAATCATGCAGATATTTCTAACACTGTCTACATTTTCAAAATGAATTCTTGCTTGGTAAAAGTTTCCACGTCCAATTTTTAATGAACTTAAATCTACATTTAAAAAATATTTCACACGTAATTTGAAACACTAATTGGTAAAAGTATTCTTATATTTTAAAAGTTAAAATATACTCACATATAATTTCATCTTAAATATTGTTTCGAAGCTCTTAACAAGATAACTCTTATCTCTTTCAAATATATTTAATTATCCAGAAAACAGATTCTCTTTTATACACAAAATTAGTGCTTATTTTGGGTAAAATATATTTTTTATTTCGTGAATTTATTTTGCACAAGCCTCTAGTAAATATTTTCGCACCAAAGTCAATATTTTTTATTACCTTATCGATAAAGGCATAGATTCCACTCACGCAAACAATTTTCCAGAAATTGAATCATGAAATGAAGTTATTGAAAAGAGAAAAAAAAGTATACATAAATAATATAATAATATTAAGGAAAAATTTGTTTCAATGAAAATAAAAAGATCACAATTTGAACAATATCGAAAACAAATATATTTCCGGATATTTTCACTGATATACCTACCTCCATACAATAGCAATTGTCGTTACTATAAATATTATATGTGAGATTTTCCTTCCTTAACTGTTTATAACTGTCAGAATACCAAAAAATATAATATAAAATCTAAAGAAAAAATAATAATTATGTTTATAGTTATTAAGATATTACAAATTTAGAATTTTTATACAGAGTTCCTGTAGTTAAGGTTTATATTTTTTCTTTATTTGATCTAAGTTACGTTGTTAGGGCTGGAATAAAATTATTATTTGGTATTTGATATTCAGCTACCGAAAGGGAGAATTTCCTAAAAGTAATTTTGATTTTTTAACCTAATTTATTACTATCCCCAAATAACTATTAAAAAACTAATAGTTTTTAAACATTTAAAAAAAAATTTTTACCAAATATTTTAAATCGAAAGATTGGTATGGGTGGTATGCAAAAGTTTAATTATTTATACTTGGATATTTTTGTATCATTTTCTATATTTTTAAGTCACTGATACGAAAAATGGATGGATAGTACTTTTGATTTGGTTTATAATTATTATTTTACTTACATTATTTTACCAGTCAAGAAGTTTATAATTTTAATGTTTACAGCATAATTATTTATTATTACTTAAAATATTGTAATAAACGATACAATAGAAATGGTGAAATGTAATAATATACTTTAATTACATTTTTCTATTTCTATTTCATAGTTTATGACAATATTGTTTTTAAATGTTCAAATTTTATTTTGAAATAATTAAAAAGAGTTAGTACATGAATAAATGTGTGCGTGAGCAAATTCTTTCCTTGCCTCTATATTTATCACATACATTATTCCTGATGAATTTGTCGAATGTATTGATTTAGAGAATCAATAGTTTTTGTTTGCTATCACATTATATTATCCAAATATTCAGGTTATTAAAAGCATTTGATGATTTCGAACATTATAAACAATAAATGTTAAATACAAGAATATTGACTGCTTCATGTCTAAATTTTTATTCTACAATTCAGTAAAAACTACATTAAAATTTTATATCTTAAATGTAATATAAAGTATTTCTATTTATAAACTTTTTCCTGTCATGTAACTTTGAAAACTGTTCGTAATCTCAGATTCTTATTTGAGATTTCTAGCAGAGAACTGAAACTTTATTGCAATTTGTAATTTATGATGTTCACTTCAAATATTTTGATAAAAAATTTATAATTTTTAACTTATAACACTTTTAATATAAACATCAATGTATTTTATGAATCCTATCATTGAAACAACATAGTCATCATATCGCTCTAATATTTTGGATGTAAAGAGCAAAAAAATATTGATCAATTATAAATTTCATAAATATATCCCAACAAACAGATTTATTTTGCTGTGGAGAAATGTAAATTTATTTATATTGTATTAAAGTTATTGATGAAATATAATCAGGCATGATGTATTTAAAATATCTGTAGAATGAAGAACTATTATTAAGTATCAAGGGATCTTCTTATTTTTCAATGCATTATTCATCCCAATCATTATCAGTGTTCAAGACAAATTCAGAATATTTTTCTTTTCGACTTCCATGTTATTTCGAATTGATAATATTTTAAAGTTCATATTAAAATCATACAGTTTTGGTATTTTTACCCGCTAACCTAACCTTGAATAAGAATTCATAATTTTTACTATGGCTGTACTTCAGAATAATATTTTGGTTGGGGAAAAATATATCCAGAATGCTTATAAAAATAATTAATTCCTTTTTTTTTTTTTTTTTACAAAATGTGCACAATTTGTAAAATTAAATAAAAAAGTGCTTTCTTAGAAAGGCTTATAAAGTATGTAAAAAGAAGATTTATTTTACATGTCAATTATTTAAAAAAAACATAATACTGGTCAAAAAAGGAAAAATATCGATTTTTCCTTATTTTGTCCTATTATGTTCATATTATATCTTATTTTATCATATTGATTTTATCATATTGTATCCATATATATATATATATATATATATATATATATATACACACACACACACATATATATATATATATATATATATATATATATATATATATATATATATTCAGTACATTAAGGTTTGAACAGCAAATCAAAAATCTTCTTGAATTCCGCAATGTTCACTTTTACGCTTGTAATCCACTACCTGTACATGACAGGAAATCATTTTCACAAATCTTATTACATTAAAAATTACAAATGTCGCCATCTAGCGTAACAAAAGAAACTAATAAAAATGCGAGCTCACCATGTAAACATATTTCATAAGATGATAAAAAAGGAACAGAATTTTACTGTGATTGAAATTTAATATAGAATAAAAAAGTTTTTTCCATTTTCTTTTAATGAATAAAAAGAAAATTATCATGAAAATTCACTATTTTTTTTAATATTTATGGTAAATATTTTTGTAATAATATTAATTTTATTTATATCCCTTAAGATTGGCCATGTATTTATGAAATATAATATATTTAAATATTTATGATGTGCACAAGAAACAAAATTTGTATTATTTGAAATTAAAATTTTTTTACACTAAGACAAATCTCTTTAATAAAAATAATCTCTTTATATAAAATTAGATCAAGTTATTATTCAATCTTGTACTCAAAAAGCTGATTATTAATTAAACTGATTTAATTTTTGAAAAAAGTCCTGTAGTAATACCACATCAATACAAAATGAAATGACATAAGCATGTTTGTGGATAATTATGTATATATTAATTGTCAATTGATGTCTATGTGAATAGAGAAAACATGAAATTGAAAAAATATGCTGAAAATAAATGTATTTAATAATAAATTTTTCAGAACAAAGACATCGTACTATAGTAAATGAATCTGAAAATAATTCATTCATAAGGAAGAATTTAGCTTAAAACACCATGGAGAAAATTGAATACATAATAAAAAAAATGAGCTAAATATATGTAATTTCATAAGTAGCCTCCTGCAGGTCTTCTTTGATTATCAAATCCTGGAAATCTGTTTCCTTATCCACCGGGTATTCGATAACTTCCTGGCGGGATGTAGCCCATTTCTGCATCATATACATTCCCAATATTTCTTAGTGGCATGGGTGACATACTATTTCCAAGACCCATTGGAGGAGACATTGGTAGAGACCCATACATTATATAACCACCAGGAGGCGGTACTTCATAGTAACCAAGTGGTTTTCCAAGCATTCCTCGTGAGGCATACCATACTGAGGTACGCATTCTGCACTCTCACAAGTCAGCATAAAAAAAAAAGAAATGAATCTGTAAAAAGAAATTGTTATACATTAGTTAAAGAAATTGTTATGAGTAAGTTCAGATTGAACTATATCAGAAATTCGGTTCTTTGAGATTTTAACGAATACATAATTTATTTTCAGCATTTTACTGGAATAAAAATGATCAGAATTTGAGTTTAATTCTTTTTCAATTAAACTATTTTCAATACAAATGTTATGTGTTATTTATAGTTAATGTTACAATTCGCAGAATTTGACTAATAAAACTTTATATATACATTATAAACAAAACATTATATGACCTAAATTAATGTCAGAGATAATGAAAAATAAATTACTGTAGATTTTAAAAAGTACTAATTTTTTTGTGAAAGTTTAAATATTTTATAATTTTTTATAATATTATATTTTTATTAGAATTATAATTAGTAAAGTGAATACTTTTTTGGTATTATATCTAGAATTAAGTTTATGCATTCGTAAATAATTTTTGTTGATGGTTTTTCCTTAATTGTAATTTTGAAAGCTTGAATAATTGATATAATATCGTTACCATAACATATAAATCATATTCGAAAGAACATGTAAAATAATGTCTAAGCCCAACTCCTATCAATATTTTCTGTAAAAAGACACTTTTATTACCAAAGTATGTTTTCTGGTAATTAAATATTTGAAAAAATTTTATTTTAAATTATACTAATTTTCTGTTTTGACGCAACATAAAAACCTGAAATTTGGAGTAACTATAAAGGCAAATACTGTCTAAGCAGCTATACTATACTACATTAACTGTAACTACACCGAGGAAAATATTCTGCTGTCATACATTTTGCAATAATGTGCATTATTTTATTGTTAAATTTTTTTACTTTCGAAAGTAGTCAAAGGAGCCTTTCCAACTAGACATTAAAAATAAACCTTTTAGAATTGACACCACCATTTACAAATTAATAAGTCATAACATTGATTTATGATCCTTACTTTTTGCCTTATGCTAAACATTGCATCTAAATTTAGCTGCATTTTTAAACGAGTATTGAACATAAAAATATATTATGACAAGACTATTAAAAATATTTTGATTATAATATTTCATTTATTAAGAAATTAATTATTAAAATTGTGGCAAAAATATCCAGCTTTGACAACAGTATTTTTATCTATATCAAGCAAAAGTAGACCTGAACGATATCTATGGTTAAAAGTAAATTTCTGAAACGTAGAGATCTGAAACTAGAAAGAGCTCTGTAATAAAGCTATGCATTTCGTTTAGTTTCAGACATTTTAGCAACTGGAGTTAACTGTTGTGCTTTTCTTTTATTTTTATAGTATTTTGTAAGTAGTTCTGTAGGAGGGTACTTGGAGATTTCCAAATTTCCTTTCTTCTGGCACATGAATACATATATATGTATACTATTAATTCTTATAATTAAAAACTTTATTAATTTACAACCTCTTACATACAAACTCCTGCTCAGTTCAATTTCTTTCATTTTTGACAATTTTTGTTTCCTTTTTTCCCAATTCTCTTGATTTAACTTTGAAACTTGTTTATTTCTGAAGAACCACTTTCTAATTAGGGATATTTGAAAAATTCTTGTACCTCTTAAAACAATTCCAGTATAAATCCTCTTGCTATATTTTTTCCTTTATTATTCCTTTTTCTATCCGATTTATAGTACATGGATTTGATTTATAAACGGCAATTCCTAGCCCAAAATCTGTAAAGTCATATTTCGTAGGATAATTATATACTTAGAGCTATGAAACATAAGGAAAGTAACATTCAAAGCACAATGCACTAATCAATCTATGCTTGGAATGATATTAAATAAAAGAACCATTTTTAAAAATTCCAACTTTATTAAAAAATACCGCATTTATTTAGTTATTTTTCCTTCTCAATTATTATATAATTGAAAATGTAAAATAACTTCTAAATATTGATCAAGAAGGTAGTGCAACCATTGTCTTCAAAACAGACAGCTAAATGGTTCATAATTCTGTCTTTTGAGAATTATGAACCATTTAGTTCTTTTTTTGAGAAATTCTTCTTTTGAGAGCAATGATAAATTACTTTCTTATCTGGAAAAAAGCAAAAAATTACTTTTAAAAATTTAGTTTGTAATAAACTATTTTCCGTGATGTTCTATCTGTAAAATGAAAGTAAAAAACCTGAGTAAAATGATTAAAGTAAAATTTGTGGCTATACTAACATCCAGACTTTTATGATGATAAACTTGGTTCACACTGTACGTTATTTTCATGAAATAACTATGTTTATGCAGCAAATCTTGACGAAATTCTCAGAAATAAAATGGCAGTGAAAATGATAGGGTTCATTTACTTAATTTTCTTAGCAACTGGTTACAACTCAAATAAGACAGCTAATTATTACATTGATTAAGTAGTTAAAATAAACACTGAATTTTTCATTGAATAAATTCTTTATCAATATAAAATAAACAATTTATGTAATTATCGTTAAGGCAGAATGAGTGACTTTTCCAAATGTAGTTAATAGCATAAGACTTTTCCTTATTAAACTAGTTTTCTTTTTTAGAGATTTTTACTAGGACTTTCTGAATATCCAAAATTATTAATCCTCTTGTATGATTTTATGAAGCTAAAGACATGAATATTTATCTAAATAAAGTATAAGACATGTATACCTTACAATGTCTTATAAAATGTTTAATACGAAAACATTCTTTCAAAATGATAGAAAGTAAAATTTTATACTGAAGTGAGAAAAACATATGGATGTTTTCCTCAAGTAAAAAATTTTATTTAAATTATGACTCTTATATTTTGGAACTTTTAACAGTTATAAAAAATAATTTTATATAATCATTAAAAAATTCCAAAAAATAAGATTCATAGTTTAAATAAAATCATCAAACTGACAGAATTATTGAATTATAAATAATCGCAGGACAATAATTTTTCCACGAATGTAGTAAACAACATGATGTTTTCATTTCTAATTAAATTGGTTTTACATTTGAGGCCTTTTTTATTTGAGACCTTCTGTATATCAAAAGGTATGAACCCTCTTGTTTGAATCCTCTTGTATACCCAGAGGTTATACAAAACAGATTCATACAAGTGTAAAAAATATTTGTATTTACAGTTTTACTATGAAAAATTGTAAAAACATATTATAAAAGACAATTGTAATTATACTCTTTAAGGTAACTAGTGAAATATTTTTTTATCTACTTAATTTTTATCATCTACACTAAATAATACTTTTCTTTCTAATTTAAAACATTTTTGACTTTAACAAACAGAATAATGATTAGTTAAATAATTTTTTAACAAATTGTTTTAAAAATAAATAATAGAAATGACATTTGCAATAAATAAATTTATGCGCATATTTTCTGTAAATTCCCTCACATTTTAAAGAGTTATTGGATTAAATTCCGTATGGATGAAATTTTCTGAAATGGGTCTGAGGATAGTTGTGCTTATGTAAAATTTAATTGGAAATATATTATTGATGAATTTTGCATAGTGTTACTGTTGTTGAAAAAGGTAAGAAATTTCATAGAAATATTTTTGAAAGATAATTTTTGAAAAAAATTGGACATTTATATTTTTTCTTGGTTTTCATGTTCTATAAAATATTATACATCATAATTTATTCATAATAAAGATAGTATTGCTTTGAAAAAATCGAATATAAGAATTTTTTTACATTTTAATATTGAAGACTTTTGTTTTATTTAAGAATTTTGCTTTTTTTAATAAGTAAATATTAAGTGTAATATTTGCTTTAATGATTGTTAAAAGTAAATTATTAACATTTATATAATAAAATTTTTGTAATTATCATATGTGTTTGTCTGTGTCTGACAAGGATGAAAGTTACAGACAAATGTGCACATGCCCGAGTCTCACATGGGCGCTCTTGTATCTGGCGTTATTTTATTTCTATCACCCGCCTGAGATTCGTTTCAGTAAAAATAGAAAGATTAAATTATAATTAAACTGATTTAACACATATATAGCACATAAATAATTTTTTTACCAGTGTTTAAAAAATAAAAAAAAAACTCATGCTTTAATGAGTTAAACTGTATACAATTATGCAGGGTCAATTAGATAAAAACTGAAATGATGGTGATAATAAAAATAAGATTTTATTTTTAGTTAGTTATTAAAGTTTATAACATTATTTTTGAAAAATTTGAGAAAGAAGTAAATTATAATTACCTTTATTCACAGTACTAAAATGTATCGAATGATAAAATAAATTGAGTTTTCAAAACCTTTTATAAGTTAATGCTTCAACTGCATAATTTTTTATACTGAAATTTGAAAATAATTGAAATACAAATCAAAGGTAATATAAACCTAGACTTTGTTGAAAAACTTAAACTAAATAGGGTAATTTAATAATTAAAATTAAAACCAAATAATGTCTGAAAAGCGTATTATAAAGTGATACAGTAAGATTTTAAATATGACAGCTTTTTAGCTAAACAGTATAAACATTGCAGTGTTAATTTTAACACTTTTATTATAATATAAATAATGAATATGAATATGACTATTATTCTCATTTTTAAAAATGTTTTATAAGTAACTTGAAGGATTAAATCTGTAAAATCTATTGGGATAATAGTAATGCATTCAAACATTTCAGATCTTTAAATTTAATTACTCAAAAAAAGACAATGATGTCTTTTTATAAATTATTAAATTTATAATTTGTTTTTAGGTGATACCCGTTAGAAGATGAAACTCGTTAAAAAATTAAAAGTAATATAATAATGAGATCTCAAGATAATTATATTAACAGAATTATAAACAATATAAAGTAAACACTCATCTCTTAAGATAAAAGGATTTTATACAGCCAAAATTAATATTAAAGCAAATACATTTATATTTCTAACGCAAATAATATATTATTTTTTTATGCATTTGTATTCGTATTTTTTTTCAATTCTTATACATTGATTATCCTTAATAATTACCTTTGAATTATAAAATTATTGGTTTTTAAACATTAATGTATTAAGAAGCTATGTTAACATTTTCTTAATTTAAAAAAGTGTTGAATTTTTTACTTAAAATATATTAAAGTTTTATAAATACACCAAGGGGTTTTTGTTACACGTTAAAAGATATAACACTCGTCAGACATGTCAAAAGTTATCTATTTTTGTATACTTAAAATATACATTTTACTCATTTAAATAAAGCGAACAACTTTTTAATGAAAAAAAAAACGCAAAGTTTAGGCTTTTCCCGTGGAGTATTTTTATCTTAAATTGGTAAAAATTTAATGAATTATATTGCAGAAGAAGGCTTTGTGGATAATTGTTTCTCTTAAATTAATGGTAGAATATACAATAGCCATTTACTTATATTTTACAATGCAATAACTTTTATTCTTGTGATCAATTAATTTTCGATTTACATAGATTTATTTAGATATCCTGTAATATAGACAATACGTCTTGCTTCTTTTTCAACTTGTTTTACTTTCTTCTTTTTCCACCCAATCCACCTCCACCTCCAAGTCCACCACCTACATTCATACCAAAACTAACACCTGCCCCTGCTTGAGCTCCACCTCCAGCTCCAGTCTTTCCTCCTGCTCCTCCTTGTGGAATTGATTGAGCTGCTGCAATGATTGCAGCTAAGAGAAATAGGATCTGGGGTAAAAATAAATGCAAATAATAATTTAATAATATGATATTTTCAATAATCTAACATAAGCTTCAATTAATAAACTGCTGAATATTACAAGGTTACAAAATCTGAGACAGATAAGGATGACAACATTTATATTTCAATGACATAATTGTCATTCATACTAAAATTAATATAGTTAAAAATTTAAATTCTTCATTAAAAATATGAGCGTAAAGTGATTGATTATTAAAAAACTTTCTCATGACACAGATTCATTATTTGTTTATGAATTTATTAATTGTTGATTTATGGCGCCAATTTCTAATTAAATACTTCAAAAACATATTTCCTCATTATATAAAGAAACTATAATTTCATAAATTTACTTATTAATTTCAAGTAAGAACTAACACTAAATGTATTGAAATTTTAAATTTAAATATTAATTCTGTGAATACAGAAATAACACTTTGTGAATTTTTTTAAGTGAAAAACTATTTCCAATTATTTTGTATTTTAATAGCGTTTTCCTTATTTCGAAGTAACAAAATAGGAAAAGGAAAGATAATTATTTTTAAATACAGTATTCACCTGTTTTCCTTTTTTACATGAAAATACAACTTCTATTATTTAATTTATAATGAATGTCATTATTAAGTATCTAGAAGCATCCGTTGCGTTGAATATTATAAAATCCAATGCATAAAATCCATAAGTCATAAAATTTAAGATAAGTAAATATTTTTTTCATAAATAAGTGTCTTTTGAATAAATTCTTTTAATTAATTTAAGTAATTGGAAGTGTTTTAGTTTTTTAAATATTTTTTTAAACAATTGTACTAGACTGTATTTTGGCAAATTCTATTCATACTGGTTTGTAGAATTCGCAATATAAAATGAAA
>JAPDSC010108392.1:0-21331 GCA_026290005.1 Latrodectus geometricus
TAATTTTTAGAAAACGGATAAAATTGAATTGTGATACACGCTGTGTTTCCGTCAAGAACTTTAGTGGGTCAGAAGGGGACTAAATAAAAAATAAAAAAAATCATCGGAGAAAAACTTACGCAGACAAGGTGTTTGACCTTATATACCAAGATCTCACATCCTTTTCTATACCGCTCAGAGCGAAAAAAATAAAAAAGCTGAAAAAAGCGATCAAAGAAAAAAAGAGTTTGAACTCTCGCCCAAAAAAAAATTTTTTTTTTTTTGATATCAAAGGTGAGGGTAAGAAGGATTTGAACTTAATATTTCTTTCAACCCCGGAAGTCCCTTTTTTAAAGTAACCCAATGTGGTGAGGAGGTAGAAAAAGGGAGATAAAAAAGTGGCAGGTAAAAAAAAAAGGTTCGATGTTCTAGAAAAAAAGTTTAGAAAAATTAAAGGTCATTCAATTCCTACGAACGCTGGGGTAGCGGAATTTTTTTTTTTTTTTTTTGGAAGAATATCATCGACCTCTTTTTCGGTGGACATAAAAAATATAACAGTTTCATATAGAGTTGAGAATGAAAAAAAAGCACATAAAATTTTTCAAGCACTCATTTTACGAAAGTGATCAATTCTTACGCCTTTAAAAATAAAAGAAATAACGCGGTAAATGACCTTTTCCCTTTAACGTATAACAGTGTTTATGGCGTAAATTTATTTAAATAGGCAGTACAATTTTGTTCAATGTAACTTATAGTTTAAGGAACTTTAAAAACTCAGAATTATTTAGTTTTCACAGATAAAAGCAAAGACTAATGAATATATATAATTGTATTAACAAGAATTAAAAGAGCAAGATATTAAACTATTCTAAATATTTTGGAAAATATTAATATGACTTTTGAAATACATATATATTTTATTCATTTAATATCCTGACATACGTAAAATAAACTTTTTCTGATTAGAAAAACCCTTAAAATATTAATGAGAAAGAAACAAAAAATAGCAAAAGTTTTTTGCTTAAAGTTGAATAAACACATTTAAATCAAGCTGTAAAATTTATATTTAATACGAATATGAGAAGTATTATGTTTAATATAAAATTTGGATAATATGTGGGTTTAACCAAGATTTTTATATCCAATTTATAAATATTCTTGCTGTTATCAAACATAATTTAGTGAAAAAATTTTATAGTTATTAAAAAAGTATATTTAATATGAATTGCATTTTTTAAAAATCATATTCATAAGGGATAAAAATATTTATAAAGAAAAATTTAAGGAATTTGTTATCCCATTATAAGATAATGATAATATTCATGATATCACTAACCAAATTTAATTATAATGAGGAATGAGACGGTAATTCAAGAATGTGTAATTAAAGAAACAAAAACCGACAAATGCAGTCGGCTGTCATTATTTCTTTTGCTGAACAGTCGCCCACACCACAAACAAAAACAGTTACTGGTGCTATTCTAAACACTTTTTTTTTAACTTTTTAACTCGCCTTCACTTAAAACGCAGGAAGTAAAATGCAAACGATTATGTAATAAGAGTTGAAAGAAAAGTTTCCGAGTACCAACCACACAACCGATACAAACAATTGAAAAATCTTATCGAATTACGAAGTATCCTCCCTTCTGTTATCCGCAACTTATGTAGGAGTAGAATCCAAAACTATTAATCAACTGGAAGTATTAGATAACAGAGAGAAACTTTAACCTATGGAAGATGCGGCATAAGATAAGAATCAAAGATAAATTTACCAGAAATGAAAAATAGATTAAGGCATCGCTAATATATTTTGTAAATTTATATGAGAAAGGATTTATTTATTTATAAAATGCTTCAAGTGCTTTCTTAAATTCAAAATCATTTTTCAATGGAATTTACGGTGAAATCATAGACGGTCGAAAATTCTTTGATAAAAGTGGCAACACTAGAATATATACGCAGTATTGAAATAAAATGTCAACAATCTGCAACAAATTACTCAAAGAAATATTAATCTTTGTGAATATAAAATGATTTTCCCAATTTGAAATTATAACAACTTTGAAGTTACAATAGATATTTAAATCGAAAATTTTATATTTGACATATAATTAACTATTTTTAGAGTGAAATCCAATACAACGAATAATTATAAACAAGTAAAAAGTTCTGTATAAATGAAAATTTCTAATGAATAATATTTACAACTTTTTAATCATAGATACTTTACTGCAATGAGTATTTCGAACTCACAAATTAACATTTTGTAAAGATCTATTTCTAATATCATTTGAGAACAGTTCATTCTTTGTTTACAGAATAGCACATGTGAACATTTTTGCATCAAAATAAAAAAATATACTAACTGCGTTTCCTCCTTCATACCAAGGGTTTTTCTAAGTATGACCCTTTTTAAGTGTTTTCCCTCCCCCTATGTTTACTACAAACCGTGAGAAGAAATACGTCGGTAAACTTCCGGTAAATGATTGAGAGTTAACTGTAAGAATGTAGCATTGACAATTGACTTATACGAGAAGGTTATGCAAAACTGGAAGCAGTTGATATATGATGAAGCATGAAAAAAAGCTGTTTAATAAGAACGAGAAGGACGAATTGAACAAATTAGGAAAGAGACGTTTAAAAAAAAGAAAAATCAAAATTAAATCACTTTATTTTTCGTTTCGTAAATTTACTTTTTTTTTTTTAACAATTTTCAATTACAGATAACAGGATTTTTGATAAAGAAATAAGCGCAGAAGTTCTGTCTATTTTAATGAAATATCTAAATCGTTATTAATTGAAAACTAATTTGCTATCAAAATCAATTGTAGCAAACTAATTTTTCTAAATATGACATTAAAAATAATATATTTACAAACATTTATTGGTGGGAGAATGATAAAGTCTCCCATGAATTAAAAATTGAAATAAATGTTTTGAAATCTGGTATTTTTAATTGGGATAATAATATAAATTTTATTTAGAAAAAAGGATTAAAAATATAAATTTGATATATCAGAAGTTGGGGAAAAAGTCAATTATATCGACCACCGGATGAAATAAAATCATTTTTTAATCATGGTATGTGCGAGCAGTTACTTTTTTAGGTCATATACCTAAAATTAGAAGTACGTCAGAGGACGAGAAGCATGGAAAATCACGTGCGCTTGTCTTTCCTGCTAATCACATCGTCCGAACGTGCGAACAGGACCCAAACACGAGGTTTATATAATTCTTGCATAATACTTTTTAAAAATCCCCAGCTGTCAATTTAAAAACAATTTAAATAAAATTATTGATGGCTTTTAAACTGAATGATGACAATTTTGAATTAAGGGAAGAAATGGAGTTATAAATTCTGATTTATAGGAATGACATTATTTAAACATTACAGCAAATGGTACGATTATTGTTTGTCGAGTTCAGGAAAGACATGGCACAAAGTCAAGAAGAGGATAAGATGAAAATTTTTACCTTTTATGGATCCAGTGGATGTCTGAGGCTGTGCCACCTCCACCTTCCCAAAGCTGGTAGTACACCAAGACATTTGAAGCACCATGAAGCACCCTCCGAGAAAATCACTTTGTTTTTTTTATTGTAGCTACTCCACAGTTTGGTGACACTCAAGAAAAGCCCGCAGTAACACAATCCAGAGAAAGATACAAAGCGGGCAGGTTACACCACTGTTTCAGTAATAAATAAAAGTTGGGAAGAAAAAAAAAAGCAGACGATGTTCAAGAGTTGAAGTTTGTAAAATAAAATAAAAGAGAAAAAAAAGAAAAAAAAACTCGTTATCATTTAACCTGGCCCCATGCCATTATAGCAGCCAATTTTTAATCCAACACAGTACTTAAGATGCTGAAAGAACACACTCAGATATTGACGATTTCGTTGTCCGTCAAATACACTGTTTGAGAGGAGGGAGTTAGGCTTAAATGGACGCAGAGCCTTTCTAAAGCGCGGCATGCACACGAAATTGTAAGAGAGATGTATATCCAATCCCACCTGTTTGGCTGGTAGATACCGTTATGTGAAGTGCGAAAGATCGTACGGCGAAGTTCGCGAGCTGGGTTAGGGCTGGTTTGCCTTCTCGTTTCTCTTGCTTTACTTCCGCTACCGGGTATGGGTGAAATAGCGCCAAATGCTTGTCGCCAAATCTCACCCTCCTTCTACAGCTACGGAGTTGTTTGTTTACAGTTTGCGTTCCATGCTCTTTTCCATCTTTTTTGCGGCGGTCTCGCTGGGAGGTGGAGGTGAGGAGGGGTGGTTGATGTGTTTTCTTTTAATCACCGAGCAGGGGGGTGTTCCTGGAGTTGCAATTCGGTGACTGATGGGGTGTTTGGTGGTTGATATAATGGATGTCTTTCAAAATAATACCTGTCGGGTGGTTATTGATATCTCACTGGCTTTATTTTCATAGCTATGAAATTTTTTAATTTTATATATACATTTTACTTTAAAAATTTAAAAATTATGAGTTTATTTGCGAATATAAAAAATACAAAGTAATTAAATAACGTACCAATTAATTTGGATTAAAAGCTTTGGAAATAAAATTAACCGAAAAATGAAATAATAAAAGTAGGAATTAATACAATGTTTATGATATACAATTAATTATCTTTGAGTACAAAAAAAAGAAAGAAAGAAAAAGAAAAAATAATGGAAAATAATAAAAATAAAAAAAACTACATAATTTCAGTTCTCTCAACTGCTAATTTAAATGTATTTTAGCAAAATATATATTTTATTAATTAATCGCTTCAGACAATGCTTTTATAACGCCAAAGATTAAGAAATAATGTTTGTTGAACTGTATATTTCTGCGTGAATAGTAGTTTTAGAACAATTTTATATAAGTTTACTTAGAGCTTTTATGGACTTTTCGAAAGCTTTTCATAAATCTAATTTTCTTCTATAGAGCTTTGCGATCAGGTTATTATTTTATGTGTTTCTCCCACAATAAAAGTAAAAAAATCTTATATGGCTTATTGAAGAGCAAAAACTTTTGAATCATCAAGAATTTTGGATCACTTCGTGATCACTTGCTTAATGATCTTTATTTAAATATAAGAAAAGTTTTAAATTTGTTCATAAAATGTAAATGTATTAAAACTTTGTCCTTAAAATTATTTTTTTAAGTATGAAATATTTATTTGTCTAACTATATGAATTAAAATATATTTTGTTACAATACATTCAACTCCAATTAAAAATAGAAAACGAACCAACAAATCGAATTCATAAAACAATTCGATTTTAGAAAATTAAGTCTTCATAATTCTTTTTTTAAAATTTAGTTTAAACATTTTAAATTAAAATTCATTAATGTTTAAACTTAATTAAATATAACCTAATTTAATTATTTATTATAATGTCATATAACAATTTAATTAACAGCCGTAATAATGCGTTTTAAATATAAATTAAACGTAACCCTTAAAGTCAACAAATAGTGGTATATCACTGTATCATATATGTGCATTACGAGAATTATTTTATGTAATATATTTTTATAATATACATACACATCATAAGTATTAGGCATTGTAAATGTTGATGTACAATAAAACATTTCTTAATAATTTAATCAGAAGATTTCGATAGAAGCAATGATGTTATCCAAAATGTAAGTTTAACAAAATTTTTATTTATCATTCCTTAAATGTTAGTACTATGTAAAAATTAATGTAGCATTAAATTACAGCTTTAAAATTATGCTTTAAGAAACTTTCAAAAATTAACTATTTTCAACTATTTATAATTATATATTTTTAAACAATCCGAAGTGCTTTAATTATATATCAATACTTGTCTATCAATTTCTTTCATTCATTTTTTCTCCTTTTCGCATAAAGAATTGAACCAATTCGTGATTTGAAAATCTTTATTGATACTTGATGTATTTATGTCACTCCATTTTTTAAAGTTCTCAAACTAAATATGTCTTGTTAGATCTTATAAATTCAATTTCCTTTATGAAATAAGTTTAAAATCTTCCTAAATATATTTATTAGATTTATATCTATTAGATATAAGTGTTGTATTTTTTTTATTTTTTATTAAACTAATTAAAAATAATTCCGAGTGAACCAGCCACTTTCTTTGAATAAACAAATCAAAGCAAATATATTTTGCGAGTTGGATAGTCTATGTCTAGACTTATACAACAAATAAACTGCAACCGTGTGTATAAATCTGAATCATCAATACGTGATGCTTCAAACTACAGACTGAACGTTTATACGATAATTATCTGTATTGTTATCCCCCTGAACTTATTTGGCTTAAAACAGCTCGCCGAACGTTATATCTCCTCTTTTTTTTTTCCAATTCATAATCGTTTCTTAAAAACGTTTTCTGCAGGTTAATAATGCTGCCATCTGCGCTTTTATTTCAACAATTTTTTCCTGAATTTCTGTGCCTCCAGCATTTCTATAAACACTAGCGCGTTGATCGTTAGCGAACAAATCGCGGAAATAGAACTGAACACCTGCAGAATTATTCTGTAAAATACTAAAAAAAAAAAAAAAAAAAAAAAAAAAAAAAAAAAAAGGAGAAAAATTTATCGTGTGAAATCTTTAAAAAAATAACTTTTTCATTATTTTCCTTTACCAAACGGCTTTTTTTTTTCATTGTTACATAATAATTTATCAATTCCACTTCCTTTATATAAAAATATACGGAAGAACAACAGTTTGATTATTTTATAATGGCGTAGATTATGTATAATCGAAGATAACTGTAAACTCCTCAAGAAGTGTAATTGTGTTTCCCGATCAATTAACTAGTAATCAGTCACAATTCGTTCACCAATTCGTAATTTTTTGGTATACGTTAATGGAACTGACGGAATTAATTACACTTTAGCATTTTTACTTGGTTTGTTTTAACTTTAGTTTTTTTTAAAAGAAAAATCGTTTTTTTTTTCCACATTACAAAAAGATAATCAGTGAAAAAATCCCGTTAAAGTAAAACGATAAAAAAAATAGCCATCTCTTTTTCTAGTTGAAAGTTTAATAGGGTAGGAAATTCTCAGCGTCTTTTTCAGACTGAAATTAATTATTGTTTAAATAAAAATCTACTATTAAAGTGTATTTTGAAAGTACAGAATACACATAGTTAAACTAGATGCAAATTTGGTAATAATTCAGATACGTTCCTTTTAATTTATTAAAATATTGCATTGATAACAGCTATCGTAAGCAAATTGATTAATTAAAAACTTTCATAAAAAATCAATATAATTTGTACTAAACAAAATATGTATTTCAAAAAATTTATGCTTAAAAAATGGTAAAGAAACGATTCATACTGATTTGTTATTAAATTAAAAATTTAGAGAATACATTTTCGTATTACGTTATCTAACATTCCTCAATAGAATATATGACATTAGAAACATTTTTCCGTAAAGACCTTTAATGGTTTCCAATTAAGTTTTAGCAAACCCAAACTTCCTGCTTACATTATGTAATAATTTGGAATAAGCAGTTATGAAATTGATGAGGGATGTAAAATAATGTAAGATATTTTCTGATCTTTTTATTATATTTTAGAAATTCCCGTGCTTTATAGCTCCAGGGAATAATTGCTCGATAAATTAAAATAACCTGAAAGCTATTCAGAGATCTGATTTTTGTATTTTATTTTCATAAGATCTGATTTTTGCGAGAGACCTTTTTTAGGGTCATGTCAATGGTTTATTGGACTTAACTAAGGCTACATTCTATATAATTGAATATATGAGAATGAAAACATTCTGTATTGCTTATCATTAAAAAGATGTTCCATTTTTAACTTTTGTATGCACATTTTTTGAGGTGAATGCCAGGGATTTTTCCAGTTTTTTTCCCCTTTAGATACAAAAATACTCTCTCCTGTGAAGAAGTTGTTTTGGAAAATAAAAATGTAGTGAATAGTGAAAATTCTACAACAGTTTTTAATGGTTCAGACATCTACACTGGAATATCAAAAAACTGAATAAATTTATAAATACCTTTAAAAATGAACTTGAATGAATGGTGTTCTTCTACCTATATTTATTTTGATAATTAGATCAATTTAGATTTATTTTACGTGATTAAATATCTAGAGAGTTAATCGCAAATTGCTTTTTTTTATTATCTATTATATTTTTCTATCATTTTTTAAAATTCTTATTTTTATATTTTAATCAATTTGATTTTTATCGACTGCACTTTTATTTCAACCAAAAATTTAACATAATTTAATTTATTTTTATTTAATTTTAAATAGTTTATTTAATTTTGTTCAGCAATTAAATAAGATATTATTTTTTTTTGGGGGGGGGGAGGAAATGAATAACAAAATATTATGACTATCTAAGAAGAAAATCTAAAGTATGAGAAGAAAATCTAGTATGAGCATTTAAGTAAAATTTTAAGAAAATATTCGAAAATTATAACTTAAGCCACGCTATTTTTGCCAAAAAATTTAGTCCTTTTTTAATTAAATTTTCCCATACTAAAATCATCAATGATATTTAAAATTTCAAGGTGCTTTGAATGCAATTTTATGTGAACTTATCACGCGAGTTATTTATAGAAATTAAACTAAAAAAATGAGTTGTATTGAAACAATAATGGCGTGGGTAAAGTCGATGCGTGATGAAAATTTCTGATTTTCACTATTTTTCACTTTGAAAATTATAATGTCAGAATATCTTTTTCTGTCTTGTATAACTTGATTTGTTAAATATACTTACATTGACTTTACAGAAAGCAATGACAAAAATAAAAGGAGTCATCAATATTTTTGTGGAGAGAAAATAAATTACTGTAAATTCATCAGAATCGTAAATATAAGATTATTTATTTTTTTTCCAATTAAGTATAAAATGTAGGTAGGTTAAGTTAAAAATGATAAAAATGTACTTCACAAATTCTGGTATGAAATTATCCTTGATGAAAGTGCAATTATTTTAAAAATAAAATTCTGGGTCGTTATTATTTCATTTTATAATTTTTTGAATGTGATGAACATTTTGCACAAATTATTTTTTATTATATTTTGAACAAAACTTACATTTGGTGGTAAAAGTAGAAATCCAATTTTAATATTCTTATAAAGAAAGGATGTAGACAAATTCTAGTTAAATGAATGTTTGAAAAGCATAAACAGATACTGGTTAAACAAAGGTTTGATAAGTATGGTGTAGACAGATTGTGGTTATGAGAAGTTTTGATAAGAATAGTATAGATAGATTTTGAATAAACTAATGTTTTATAGGCATAGCAATATATCCTATTTTAACGAAAGTTTAAAAAGCATAATGTGGACAGATTCTGATTAAAGGAATGTTTGATAAGCTTAAGGTTGACAGATTAATAGTTAAGTGAAGTTAAGATTAGCATGTTGCAGAGACAGATTTTAGCTAAGCAAAAAACTGATAAGCATTGGGATAAATTTTGGTTAACAAAAGCTTGATAAGCTTAGGGATAAGTTCTGGTTAAATCAACTTTTAATGAATATAGTTTGATGGGCTTAGGGATAGGTTCTGGTTAAACGAACTTTTAATGAACATTTTGTGAAAGATTCTGGTTAAATTAAGGTTGATAAGATTAGAGTAGGCGAATTTTGGTTAAAAGAATATTTGATATAGGTAGTAAAATGGTTTGCATAAATTTTAAATATTTTAAAATTTCACTTATGATGCTTGAATTGAAAAGTTTATGTCAAGTTTTGGCATTATTCTTAGGTTAACTTAATTTTGTTTCCTACAAAATTTATTTTAATTCACACTATTAAAGAATTTCTAAAACGTACATAAAATTTTTTTATTTTATTATACAATGGAAATAAGTTATTCTTTAAATTATTTTAAATTATTTCTAAAGTATTTCACCGTTAATAATTTGTTTTTATATATACGCATAGCACCACAGTTGAGTAAATATATATATATATATATATCTTTTTTATAAATGTAGTTTTAGCAGTATTTCATAATACATCTTCAATAATTAATTTCTTTTTAAAACTTTTTTTTATTAAATTTATTTACATAAATATAAATTAGACCGTTGAAGTAAATATTTAGAATCTGTGGGCCATAATTATAATATTAAACATTTTTGACTTTTATTGAATAAAAAATAAAGTTCCTTCAATGGAAAAAATCTTGGGAAATAAATTTCCCAACGAGACATGTTTTAAAAATATCAAATGAAGGAGAAACAATTGCTGACGAAATGTTCCAAGTAAATTTTCATGAGACATTTAAGTATTGTTATTTACTGAAACTAGTTATTCTTATTTTAGATATTGTACATTGTATCGTATTATTTTAAGAAAAAATTCAGAAGTGAACATTTTTTTTGGGAAGAATGCCAAATTGAGGTAACTCAGAAAACCTCTTTTTTGATTTATTATTTAAAAAAAATGAATAAACAACACATTTCTACTACCGAGGTCCTTAATTTATCAACTTCAAAAAGAAAAAAAAAGTTCCTTTTATTATTGTTAAGATTATATAAGAGAATTGATACTATGTAATACATTTTAGAATTTCCATTTGTTTTTTCCTTTTTGCAATCAATATTTAGTGTGGATTATTTCTATATACAGTAAATAAAGGGAAAAAAATAATTTCAAATATTTTTCTATTAAAAGAATGGATAAAAACATTTATTTTTTAAAATAAATTTATTATAAAATAAAGCTATTAATATAAAAAGATTATTTAAAAAAATAGAAAATTAGAATTCTCTTTAATCCTACGTAGTTTATTGATTAAAACTATAAATAGCAAAACTATGACATGTGACTGATCTATATAAATTAATAATAATACCAGTTATGTATTTTATCATATAAATGTTGTGACATTACAAACACTAACTCACTGTAGTAAGCTATTCTAAAACTGCAAAAGCAATCGCGGTCATGCAAAACTTAGTGACAAAATGTTGAGCTGAGTGATGAATATTAAAAAAAAAAAATTTCAACGAGCGAAAAAGGAGAGAAAAAATACCGTTGAAAAAAAAGTTTTCCGATACAACCGCCAACATTGCGAATATCGCCAAGCCATGGCAACTTCGGGAAGTAGATAGAAATATAGTGGATCGGTCCACTGTTGAGTTATGAAGAGGGAAGGTGAGAAGTTTTACTGCTGCTCTTTTCATTGGTCTTCTCAAAGGAGGTATGACTCCGTCACGCGAATGGCGCGATTTTTACAATCCAAGTTTCTTGGGGAACTCTTTGAATTTGTTTCTTCGTTCTACGGTCATTGAGTGAATTGATTTTTTTGCTTTGCATCTGTTTCTTTTATCGATATTTTCATTGATATAATATTAATTGCTTTCTTGCTTCTTTTATTTTTTACTTTTGTATCTGCGTAAAAAGTATATTGAAATCTTTTTAAAAAGAGAGAAAAAAAAATATATATAATGGATCAATTTGAGAAACAATTTTCATTTAATTTATAATTATTATATTTTAATTCTGTAAAGTTATCAGCTATATAGTTATTTTTAAAGAATATTATAGTTTCGTTCTGATTTCTTTGGTTGCTTAGTGGCAAATAATTATGAGTTTCCATTTTACTTTTTTTCTGGTTAGGGAAATCTATCCATGACGAGTTGGATTTTTTTTTAAAATACATACGAGTGATATTTCCACGTACGAGGGCTAACTCAAAAGAAAGCCTCCTAAAGTAGATTCTGAACTATTATGAAGATTCAAATTCGAAGCGGGAACGAATTCACAATATGTTAGGACAGAGCTCACTTTATTCAGCTTGGTATAACGACTTATGGTTAACGAGATAAAAGCCACCACATATATCCTAATTTTGAGCTTCGTTCTACTGACGGAGACGACATCTGAGCTGGCACTCTCTACTCCACCAAATCTATGAAGGGACATTTAAAATGCACCTTTGTCCTCATATTTGACATAACAATAAAACTCGATATTTCTTATTCCAAACTATGTCATTATAAAATTCTTGCTTCTATTATTGTGTCATTTTGCAGTTCGTGACACTATTATTGGACACAATAAAGTTGTTGTCATTATAAAATCCTTATTTATCAATGGGATTTGCATTTTAATAATATATACTCTCTTAAGCTTAAGAGTTATTGCTTATGATCTTAAGTTATATAAAAGGTAAGAGAAAGGAAAGAGGAAGAATAAGAAATTGTTATATTTAAAGTTTATATACATAATCAAAAGTTAAAAAAAAAATTAAGCCCTAAAGCTTGATTTGTTAATTAATCAGAAGAATATAAATAAGTGATTATTAATTGGAATTATATTTCTCCGATACATTAAAGTTATGTCAGCATAAATTTTAATTTATTAATTTTCCCTTAAGGTGGTTTTTAAACAAATTTAAAATAACAGAACTTATTTGAGAATTTTTTGTAAAGGGTGAACGAAACTTATTATCCAATTATGATGAACCAATGAAAAAAATGTATTTAAAAATATAAAAATAAACATGACTGTTTTCCTAGATTGAGGTTATTTGGCCAACGCCTTTGGTGATTTTTAGCATCACTGTGTCTACAGTTACGTAGCCAGAATAGCTTTTTCACTTAATTCCTTTTTTACTGATAAAAAAAAATTTTTCGTTTTAAATTAACTACCAGTATCCTTTTTAAAAAGAAATTAGATCGATGAGGCACTATATCAGTATTACTCTCAGAGAGAACGAAACGAAGAAAAGAGATACGGAACTCGTATTCATTTATTCTTCCTTCGGAAGGGAATGGAAAGAGAGGAACTTTTAAAACTGGAAATATTCACTTCCTTCAAGGAAGCAGGCAAAGAATATAAACGATCTAAGAGCGCATTTTTTCTTTCTATCTTATCTAAGGCGGATTGAAAGATATTTTCTTGTGCATTTGGAGAAAACCCTCTTTTTTCGTATACACAATTTATTTGTATGTGCTGTATAGTTTTGTGTGCAAATGATAACATGATAATTTATAGTTATGGTGGAAAAAATTTTTTTAAAGTAATATGTTTGTTTTAATACTAGAGTTTGGAAATTGACATTATTTAAAGAAATTTTTCTAGGCGTTTAAAATAATAAATTAATCAAATAAATTAATAGAAAATAAAAATTGAGGGATTTTCATATTTTTAAGAGAGAAAAAATATCACACAATGAATACTTAAATTCCCAAAACATTTCCCAAACCATGTATAATTTAAAGGTAATCTTTCGGTAAAGTCATTTACACATATATATTAACTAGACCTATTATTTTATCTTTACAACTACATGTAACTTTAGAGAGGACTCATTTTTCGAAATGTTAATTTAATTTCATATTATCATCCCATTAAGAACCTGTATCAGCTACTCCTGTATCTCTCTAAACCAGCAAACATTGTTAGTAAATTTCGCATGGTCTTTTACAGCAGTATCAACATTATAACTATTCGAAATGATAAGAAATATAAATATTGGGTTGTCCGGAAAGTTCTTGCGATTAGGTAGCACGAGAGTGACTCAATTATATCTCAATCATTGCAAACAAATGACTTGTGTACATATTCTTCAATCATATTTGGAAAAAAGTTTGGTTATGATTCGTTCATTTTTATCAGTTTTGTATGCCTTAGAATAGGGTGGAAAATAAAGTGCATTATAGGCATTTAATGCTTTTCTTCTTCAGAAAGGGCAAAAATGCCACACAAGCGGCTAATAAAATATGCGCTGTTTTTGGCGATGAATTCTGGATGAAGGATTTCTCTTAATGGAAAAAATTTCTATTCTTTTGTTGAGATCAAAACCCATTTGGACAAATTTTTTGCCAATCTGAGAGGTTCTGGAAGGACGGAATTCTCAAGCTACACGAAAGATGGATAAAGGCCGTGGAGCAGAATGGTACTTATATAATTTAATAAATGTTTAAATGAGCTGCGTTTTAATTGTCCTAAAATATAAGATACGAACTTTCCGGACAACCTAATAGAATCGGCTTGAAGAATTTTTGTAAAGATCGAAACTATGGAGGTTTATAGAAAAAGTTATTACACCAGAAACCATGAAAAGTTCTTATAAATTTCCAATATCGGATTCTCAGTCCTTATAATTCCAAATAACGGATTTATCTGAAAAAGTCAAAGTCATCTTTTTATTTCCCAATGACTGCTGATGGATTGCCAAGAATGACTTTTGGGCTAAGTAATCAAACCATCCCTAGCTTTTGAGTGAAAGGAAAAAAAAAATAGGTGTGGCCAGCCTTCCATTTGTGTCCAGCCTATGAACCTGCCAAATGTGTCCAACATGAATTCGGATTTTGATGAGAAAGATTGGCAAGTACTGAAGGCTACTTCTGGTTCTTCAGAAAGATAATTAAAAAGCACAGGAAGCTGATCTTAAAACACCTGTTTTCTTAAGACCTCATGCATGTTTTCGTATGTGATCGTTCATCGCAGAGATTTTTAAGATCTATTTGTTATTGCCTTCAAATGTGAAAGATGTTTGAAAAAATGATGTTAGAATTCTGAGGTTACAAGAGGTTACATTCTGAGGCATTAAGCCTCGGTGGCCTTGTTGGACAGGGCGTCGTTCTCGTTACTAGAAGTTAGTGAATTCGGATCCCAGTTTAACCGAACCATGGTGTTGCCTAAAATTGGCTGAGGCACGTTAAATATGTCGTGGTCCCAATGTCCTCCAAGTGAAATGATACCTCTAAGGGTAGCAGGTCAAGTACTTGGGTATCTCTTGTTTGGTCCTTACTTCTAAATTACAAAGATTCCGACCTAGCTGCTTCAATCTAATTGGTAGATCAACTCAGGGCTAGGTACAGTGAAGTATGTTGCCATAACAACAATAATGTATAAAGTTCATTTGATTGATGACAATGATGTGAGTGATCTTAAATCATCGTATTCCTGAACCAAAGGCATTCCAACTTATCATCGACTTACTACTCACTTTTTCAGATATGATATTATTGACATAGACACATGCTTGTTTATTGCTCATTTGTCCATATGTTGAACATGATAGTAATGGATTGGTCAATAACACCGTATGTGAAAAGTATATGAGAATCTTATTCCACATTATTTACCATATCGAGTTTATCATGTGAGATGGATTTTGTACAGTAAAAAGCTACCTAAAAAGTATTCAAATTTGCGCATGCGCATGTGTATTCTGTTAACTGGAATTGTTTCTCAAATATAGTTTTTTCAAAGTAATTTTCAGAATCACCATGTATATTTAATTCATTAATTTGCACAAAAGGCACAGTGGGTTTATTATTAAAAATTTTAATTACATTTGTTGAAATCATACAAAATAAGAGTGTTGCGATAATCAATTAATAGTAACGTAAATCTATTTTTTTTTTTTTTTTGTCGAGTGCCAGCCAGTTTAGCAGTACGGGCGCGCTGCTCCACATTTTCAACTGAATCGCAATTGGGTGTGGAGTCCGACTTCCTCAGTACACACATGCCATAGGAACTCGTTTATAGGGTAGGTAACCATTCACAACCCATTCCTACAAGGAAAGGACAAAGACAAGAGAGAGAGAGAAAGAGAAAGTACATCCATGCCCCAACTGGGATTCGAACCCAGACCTCTCTATCCGCAGTCAGAAATGCTGACCACTAGACAGAGTAGACGGCAACGTAAATCTATAACAAACTTAATTAGAAAGGGATGAAATATTAATTAAAATTGTCATTTCTCTAAACGTAGTATGAAAGTTTTAAAAATTTTAATATAAATATTGCAGAAGTTCAACGAAAATAATGTAATAAAATGTGTAAGTTATTTATTTCTTCATATTTTATTGGGTTGTCTGAAAAGTTCGTACCGATATTTTAGGACAATTAAAGTGCAGCTCATTTAAATGTATACATTTATTAAATTATATAGGTACCATTCTGCTCCACAATTTTCTTCCATTTTTCGTGTAGCTTGAGAATTCCGTTCTTCAAGAATCTCTCATATTTTTCAGCAAAAAATTGGTCAAAATGGGTTTTGATCTCAACCAAAGAGACGAAATTTTTCCCATTATGAGAAATCCTTCATCCAGCATCCTCGCCATAAACAGCGCATACCTTATTTGCCGCTTATGTAGCATATTTGTCCCTCCCAGAAAAAAAAGCATTAAATGCCTACAATGTATTTTATTTGCCACCCTATTCTAAGGCGTACAAAACTGATAAAAATTAACGAATCGTAACCAAACTTATTCCAAATATGGCAGAAGCTATCTCTTTTAAAATATGTACATATGCCACCCGTTTTCAATAATTGTGATATATTCAATCAGGTCTCTCGCGCTACCTACCGAAAATTGACACGAACTTTCCGTATAACCCAATATAATGAATGATGCTTTCATATTTTACAACACATTAAAAAAATTCATACATATTAGACTTCTTAATAGTTTGACAAATTTGGTTATTTGAATAACAAAGTTGATATTATATTATTTCTTTTTGTTCCAAATCTAATTTTTCAATTTTACTTTGAATTTTTTGTATACAATGTACAAATAAAGCAATTTTGAGAATCACAATGAAAACATTTTTTAATTATTTTATTCGGAATGTTCCATGATTAAATAATTTGTATGACTGGATAATTTCTAGATCGTTGGGAAATTCGATGGTTAAATAAAGTAATTTCAAACGTTAATAATTACGTACTGCATCATCGACTCATTGTTAAAATTTTGGAACTGCAGTAAGTTATTCTCAGTGTCGTCAAAAGAAAACTTTAATGATACTTTATGGGCTGCAAATCAATGTTTCTGTGATACAATAGGCAGAGTGTCGATGTTTTTGAACACGAAATAAATGTAATGTAATAAAAAACGTGTGTTGGAAATCTATAAATAAGTAACTGAAATTCAATATTACGCAACGCAACATTCGAAAGGTGTGGTAGAAACACTCTAGCGGTTATTTCCTTTACTCTGGTCTCTGATGAGGAATCAAAATTAATAAGAAAAAGGTTTTTTTCTCCAGGCGGATTCGATTTTTTTGAGGCAAACCTGAAAAATACAGGAAGTGATTGAGTTCCGAACAGGAAGAAAAGAAATGAAGTGGGACAACTCACTAGTTCTTTCTCGTTTCTCCTGACGACCGAGAGAGAAAAAAAAATCTTTAGAAAAATTATCGTTTTCTAGTTTGTTTTCTCTTTGTGAGTGAATGAAAGAGATTCCGAAAAACTGTTTCTGCTACTCCCACCCCGCCATGATGATGGCAGACGAAGAAATGGTTCTCTCGAAATAATAGATTCGGAAAGGATTCTTAGAACTCCCCCACCTCCAATTTAGGAATCCAATTTTTATGGATCCCACGTTCGGACGGAATCCCTGGAGTAGATAGGGTTCAAAAGGTTGGGAATGAATACTTTTAAAGCTTTTGAAGAATGTTATTTTGTAAAATGTGTACTTAGTTCGGAATTTCGGATTAGTTCGCAGAAACAAATTTGTGTTCGAAAGTTACTGATTATTGTCATTATGGTTTAAGCCATTTCCATTTGCAGCTGGTCCCTTGGAAACATTGCCACAATGCCTGTAATTTATGACGTTACAGGAAAATGAGTCATGCAAATCAGTTATTTTGGGAAGTTTTTTTATTTACATTTTGTTTCGTTGATTCAGCTACCTGTGCTGTAAACGAATTATGATTAAAAATATCAAAAAATTGAAAAAAAATAATCTGTGGTTCTTAAAAATCATTCTAGTGAAAAAAATTTATTCTCGGAAGACTGTTCTTGCAGTAGCAGTTAATCATATGAAATTAAGTAATACGATATTAGAATGTGTGCGCGCGTGTGAATCAGTATTATGAATTTTGAAAAGGTACTGTATTTTTAAAAGAACCAGAATACAAATAGATGATATATGAGCTTTAAATTATATATATATTCTACAAAACATATATGAGCTTTAAATTATATATTTATTCTACAAAACATACATATATATATATATACACATAGATAAATATTAGTTTGGGGAAAAGAAATCCATTATTTTTATGTGAACTTTTTGCAACTTCTTTTAGATTCGCTTTGTAAAAAGGTTTAAAACAGTTTTCTTGTAGATTTTTAGGTCTTGTGAGAAGCTACGACTGCTGACATGCTGTCAAGTTTGATAATTTTTGATATTTTATAGACATTCTCGACGATGTTATATCCATGCGAGGTGCATCTTTAGCATCCAAATACCCAAATGGAATCGACGAAATAAAAATTGTACGTAACTGGTTGTTATAGTCTTATATAGGACGATAAACACCTTTCACAATATTAGCCACCCGGCTATCTTTTTCGCCGTTACAAGAGAAAAACGGAAATGTATCGAATATTCTGTTTGTTGTCTTCCATTTTTAAAACCTTGTAGTCGTAACTGAATTAATCAAACAAAAAACCGCAAGAGGATATTTTAGTGTCAAATGTCACCTTTCCAACGAGCATAAATCTGAAATTGTTTGATAGATACCTCGCGAGATATCGATCACTACAGACGTCTACCGAAAAAATAATGGTTTACTTTTTCCCCAACCTAATATATATATACATGAAGAATGCTTTTGTGTGTAAAATATACATTATATTTTTTGTTTATATATATATAGCTCCAAGAAATAAAAAGCTTGAAAGCCCTCTGTTGGTTAGCCTTGGTTAAATGACGTATGTTTAAAAAGTTAAATTACAATACCTTTTAAGTACAATGTTATCCAGCAAAGCTGTCATTTTCTTTTGTACATGTTGCTTTCAAATGGGATACAGCAAACTGCCTTTGTTAAAATCAGCTGACAATTTTGTGGTTCCCTATATATTTTCGTTAGGCTGGGATGGGCACACTATCGCCTGAGGGCAAACTGAGCCCGTCGGAAGGTTCTATTCGGCCAGCTGATAGAATTTTAATTTACCAATCCTTAGCAAATTAAAAGAAATATAGCAATTTATATATTATATATCCACCTCCTCTTTTCTTCTTTGTTTAATTTTTTTTCTTTTTGACAAAGGGCTGATGATTTTTTTTTTCCTCTATTTTGTTCAACAAAACATAAATCGACGGAAATAGCAAACACGAACAGCTTTCAATAGGCATAATATTAAAACTGGAAGATTTTTATTAGTTATAGTTCTATATTGGGGCCAATAAGCGTTATTTCTTTTTCAAGGAACAGACGTATGAGAATACAATATAAGTGAATTAGACCTCACTTGTAGCAGACTGCGCAATGTAAGCTCCAGCCATCGGCTTTTTCTGTTGGCGTGAGTTCTAATATTATTGATTGAGATGGAAAGATTGCATGCATATATATTCATTGTGAATGATGTGGTGAAATTAATAAAAGTATAGCATAACTAGTGCTTGTTTGGGTTATTCGTAAAATATTTCAACCCCAAAATGACTACTAAAAACTTAAATTTGACTCAGAGTGCCGTACTTTTAATGATGAATATACTTGGTATTTTTTTTATAGTTGTAATTGATAAATCAGTCTAACTCATCTGCAATGAAGCTGTAGCAATCTGAATAAACTATGCTTGATATGAATACGAATAATGAATTTTGAATCAGTCATGTAATTTGTAAACAATGCTCGATCTCGTGAGCCTACTCAAAGCAATTACGAGATTTTTTTCAGACCATGCAATCTGAATACTCTGATGTTCTGTTTTCCACGAAAGTAAAGGGGCTTAGTACAGGATGTGTTTTTGAGCGAGTCTGGTAACTGAAAGACGAAATTGTGTTGTTCTTCCATGGAAGAGTGTTCTATGGAGTGCGAAATGCTAAAGGATACAGGACTTTTCAAAGAAAGAATGAGAATACTAAATAAATTAGACAAATATAAAATATCTATCTAATTTCTCGAGGTTAAATGCTGAGTAAATGAAGAGAAATTTAAGAATTATGAAGACGATTTGAAACAATCTTACACACATTGAGTTCAGACGCAGATTTCAAGACGTCAGAGTCATTCATACAGAACTGGATATTTTTACTATGACTTTAAACTTAAAATGTGAAGCTTTTTTCTTAGATTTGAAGTTTGAGTTTATTGAGTTGCAATCTATAACAATCACCTCAAACAAATGTTTCTAAATATGCCAAATTTAGAGTTTTACAAATCATTATCGAAAGCAAGTTTACCAGATTTAATATCTTACGACACCAGAACATCAATGTTATGTTTGCTTCATCTTATATATGTGAAATAGTGTTCTCAACTATGGGAACTTAGAAAGAGTGATCTCAGAAGTAGACGACTGACTAATTTATTATTTTTCCTTAGAATCAGTACATCTCACTTTGAACCTCAATCTAAAGAACTTTTAAAAAAGAAATTTCACTTTCATTCATCTCATTAACATATTTAAATTGTAATATTAGTTTATTGTTTTTAAAATTTTAGAAAAATTTATCTTAGCCTGCTAAATTTATTTTCGTTTTTATTTTTGACCCCCCGACTTAACGGTTTGGCCATCCCTGCTTTAGGGGATAGGTCAGGAATGGTTGATAACAGAGTCTTATTCTTTGCCGTTTGGGGAGTTTCTTTAAAGGGAGGAGTGGTCATTGGATTGACCAACACAGTTCACAATGCCTAAGAATAGTAAAAGCATTTGATACTCTCATTAGAGTTAAGAATTGTTCCCATCAGTAAATGATGAATTTTACTTTTGTTGAGAAAGATAATATCACATATGTTCTTCTTCTCATCTTCTTCTTCTTGAGCTTGTCAGATATGTGGCACCTCTGCATTGCTGCATTTTGTACCATGCTCCAAGCCCAATTTTTTCCTAGTTCCATTGTCTTGGGCCACCTACTTTGTTTATAAAGTCTGATAGGCCCTCAATGGAGTTTAGGTGTAACTCTTTAGGATATGGATTAACTAGAGTAGTGAATCTTGTAAGGGAAAGAACATCACACTCATATAGGATATGATGAACTGATTCTACCCCTGCGTGGCATTTCCTACAAATTGGTTCCTGTTTAAAAAGTCCCATTGTATGAAGGTGTTTCCTGAAATGACAGTGCCCAGTAATGAAACCTACAATTGCTTGAGTCTTCAATATCACATATGTTAACAATGATTTCTAGGAGTGTTTATATTGTTTGAAAATGAAATAAAATTCTAGTTCTCATCCTCATACAATTCCGTTCACTCCATTCATATAATTCATATACCAATTCATACAATCCTGTTTGTACTTTCTGTATTTATTTATCAAAAAAGGAGTTGTATTGTAGTTTTCCGAGAAAATTGAAGTGGTGGGTAGTATTGAGTATGCCCATGCTGTTGAGCAAATTCAGTATATATATATATATATATATTACCTTAGATGGTAATATATTGGTATATATACTCAATATATATA
>JAPDSC010108393.1:0-17520 GCA_026290005.1 Latrodectus geometricus
TTTTCAAAATCACCAATTTCAACATTCATTTATTCATTCCTCAAATAGAACCATCATGTAAAATACTCCAAAATGTTACCCATTTTACCATTCATTTATAATTAAATTCTTCAAATGGAGCAATCGTGTAAATGCTCTTCAAAATAACCTGTTTCAGCATTCATTCAGAATTTATTCTTCAAATGAGGCCGTCGAATAAATTTTCCAAAACATTATTTGGATCAAAACTAATATTCATTTAGAACTGGTTTTTCAAATAGAGCAACCATTTAAAATACTTTTTAAAATTACCTATTTTAACATACACTTACAGTTTATTCCAACAGATGGCAATATTGGATGATGGGGAAGTCCGAAACAATGATCTTTATTGGAAATTCCTTATCTAGAAATATCGCCTTTATTGAGAGCTACTGTTTTCGGTATGAAAAGCAAAGAAGGGCTTTCAATTGTGAAAACAGATTTATATAAACATGACTTTCTTCGTCAACATCTAACGATAACTATTATTAAATCATCTGTACAGTTGGCACATGATTCTCTTATTGTTATTTTTTTATATGGAAATATTTGGAAATAGCAGTTTCTAGTGCTTTTTCATACTTCACTCAAAACGCGACCTAATGACAAAAAAATCTTCCCGTTGTTTTCTTATTGATAATCCACTTATTTAGTGTTTGTTTTTTTGCCGCCCAACCTGTCTAGTGGCTAGCGTAACTGACTACGGATGGGAAGGACCTGGGTTCGAATCCCGTCTCGAGCATGGATGCACTTTCTCTCTTTCTGTGTTTCTTGTCCTTTCCTCAGATGATGGATGAATGTGGCCCGCCCTATAAACGGGTTTGTGGTGGTGTGGCGTGGGCGATGCTACTCGTACCTCCGTGACTTGGTTCACAGGTGCCCAACGGGTAACGATAAAATGAGTAGCAGTTTCCGGCCTTGTTGCGGCAAATGGGCTAATGTACTTACTTGCTCAAGGGTGCCCGCCATTAGAAATAAAAAAAGTGTTTATTTTAGAGCCATCAGGTTATGATTACATAAGTGTCTGTCATTTACATAGGCTGTATTCCTTTGATATAGTTGGTTTTTTTTCTTAAGTATTCATTAGCAGCCCAGACCATTAAAATTATTTTATGTTCCATTTGAATATATAGCACTGAAGTATTCAAACGATTAAAATTATTTTCCTTCTTTAAATGATGCCTTTTTTTCTTAACAACTGTAATATCTTTATTTAAATATTCAATAATCATTGTTATCACAAATTGTCAAGAGAGTAACATTTAATTCTCATTAATTAAACATTTACCATCTTAATATATTAACTTAATTTATATTTAAAATTTTATCAAAACATTATATATAAGGTCTTAGCTTTTTGTGCGAGGTTTCTAGCAAAAGTGCCATTTACCTCATTCCAAACATTAGCTACGCCCTAACAAAATTTTTTATCATAAAAATGCATTTTAAAGCTGAATTAGTAAGAGTAAAACATTGTGAAAACCAAAAGAAAGTTACATAAATTCTTGCAGAGCAAGAGAGTTACAAAAATGTCTTGCATAACAGAAATCTGGGTTATATCAATAAAAGGAAAAAAACATTATTTTCTTGATTACAGTACATAATCAACAGTTTGTAATACAAATTTTGATAAGCACTCCCAGGGTTACTGATGTGCTTGCATGATAGTGAATTGGTCAATGAGTATTTATAAGTTTTTGTTGGTTCTACTAGTCGAAATTTGGATTAATTCTTAGTATAGTTCTTGGTCTATTTGAGTTAGCATTATCATAAATATTATAGTTGGGTATGTTTAAGATGGCCGCATTATTAATATTATATAAGTTATCATAAAATTTATATGCTAGGTGTTTGATAAAGTTTAAAAATGTTACCATTCCCACTGTTTTCCTTATATCAGTATTTCTGAAATAGTATTCAGAATCGGTGATCATTCTGAGGATTTTGCTCTGTTTGGACTCGAGCAGTTTGAAGGTAGATTTGCAAGTGCTCCCCCAGATCTGTGAAGCGTAAGTAATGATCGGTCTAAGATAAGCTTTGTATATGGTGATTTTGTTTTTAATTGATAATTTGGAATTTTTTGCAATAAGAGGGTAGATTGTTTTAACCGCGATGCTGAATTTATTTTTGATTTTATTGATGTGTTTTCTCCAATTAAGTTTTTTGTCGATAGTGACGCCGAGGTAGTCGACCTCGTCGCTCCAATTGATTTCTTCGCTGAAGATTTTTAATTTATTGCATTTTTTACGTCTTTTAGTGAACATGATTGCTTTACATTTCGCTGTATTGATTTTTATTTTCCATTTAAGGAGCCATTTTTCAATTTTCTTAATATGTGTTGTAAGATTTTTGTGTATTTTGTCATAGTCATCATGGGTTGATAGAATCGCTGTGTCATCTGCAAAGAGACACAGCATAGTTTGGTGATACTGGGGGAAGTCGTTAATGTAGAAATTGAAGAGCAGGGGTCCCAAGAGCGAACCCTGTGGAACTCCTGCCTCTATATTTCTGGGTCCTGAAATAGAATTTTTAATTTTTACCTGAAAGGTTCTATCGTGCAAATAATTTTTTATTAATTTAATGAGGTAGGTTGGGCAGCCAGATAAAATTAATTTAAAAAGCAAGCCTTCGTGCCAGACTCGATCAAACGCTTTCTCGATGTCAATAAATAGTGCACCTGTGGGCTTTTTATTATTTAATCCACCAGCAATTTTTTCAACAACCCTAAGAAGTTGGTGACATGTAGAATGCCTTTTTCTAAACCCGAATTGATGAGGAATTAAAATTTTGTTAATATTTTCGAATTCAGTAATTTTTTCTAATATCACTTTTTCAGTTATTTTGGCTAATGCTGAGAGTAGCGAAATTGGACGGTAGCTTTCTGGCAAAACATTATATGGGATTTAATAAAATATTAAGTAAACCTCTAATTTGATTAAACATAATTAAATTATTTCTAACAATAACGTCTTATGTTTAACAAATCCCACAATGCATACTCCTGTTGTTCTTAGCATTCAATAAGTTGATTTTAATGAAGGAGTTAATATTATGAAGCTAAATTTATACAATGGTTTTCCTTTTCTTTCTTTTTATATAATGCAAAATAAAGCAAACTGTGTTGTTATTAAAATGCATCGATTTTATTTAAATGCGATATTAAAAAAAACATTGTTTCATTTCGTATATATATATTCCTTAAAAAAATATTTTTGGTATTTCTACAACTTATGGAAATAACATAATGTGGAAAAAACCAAATGTTCACAAGAATTTTAGTAAGTTAAATGTATATTGATAGTCATTTGGTTTTAAAGTAATATTAGGTAAAACTTTTTTCATGCAAACGAGCTGTTGTGTTCAAAAGCACAACTGCTCGTTTACTTCTTGTCCAACATTTTAACTTGGTGAAAATGCGCTTTAGGTCCCCTACTCTGCCAACTTGGCGAAAGTGTGGTGTGTGTCTGGTACTTGGCGGGTTTTCAAAAATGCTGTTGCCATGGCGATAATGGAATACGATTTTTAACGTTTTTAAACTAATTAGCAACCAATGAAAATGACCGATTTTTCAAATTGAAACTAATTAACGACCAATGAAAATGCTAAAAGAAAAAACCAATTAATGAGCATGCGCGAAAAAGCGCAAATTATTTCTTCCGAAGGTTGCCATAAAGAGCTCATTAGGTATAAAAACGTCTGGTTTACCACGCTTGGTGCATTTATCGCCAAGTTGGCAGAGTAGGGGACCTAATGTAGATTAACGTTATAGGACTCGTTATAGATTAACGAATAACTTAAACCGTTTATGCAACTCAATTTATGTGAAGTATGCTAGAAATTTGACTTTAAAAGAATAAATAATATTTCAGCATTGTAATAATAGGATGTTTTTTCTGAATATCAAATCTGTTTAATATCATAATAAAATGGCTTTAAATTGATTTTGAACAAAACATAATACTAAAACATAAAACTTTTTGTAATAATTTTACAAACAAATAATATTAAATTAAGATATTTTTTTAAAATTACTTTTACTTACTGATTAGACTCACAATAAAATGTATTAATATTCAATAATACTATAATCATTGCTCAAAAGCAAACAGAATCTCATGAATTTTTTTAATAAACTGTCGAAAAAGACACAAAAAATGGAAACAAGCTGGTAATAAAGTCTGTAACTTCTTAAATAATTATAAAAACATGTCTCTAAATGTGTTCTTAAAATTTTTTTTTATTAAAATAAATTCATAGTATTTTTTGGTAACATTATTCTGATGAAACGAAACATAAAGAAAACTTACATTTTTGCAAACAAAAACATAGTGTAAATAATTAATAAAAAAAACTGCATATTCATGTGCTCAAAAAACGCTAGACGAAAATTGTATTCTCTTGAAGAATTTTCAACTTTCAACAGAAAAATTAACTTACCATCTAAGGAATTTGATATTATCTTCTTGTCTTTGAAGACCAGTTTTCATCATAATAGTGTGAAAGGCTTTTCTGTCCATTACCCAAATTTTAGCATCTTCAGCAGCTAGGAGAAAGAAAATCAATTAAGATGAAATTCTTATAAAAAGATGCAAAAAAACTTATTTTATCCTAAAATGTGTACTCTTAAATGAATATTTTGAAAAAATTGAATAATTAAACTCTTTCTTATGTTCTTTTTAATTAATAAAGAAGCAATTTTGTATCCGTTAATTTTTGAAAAGTTGTTAGTAAATGAGTGAAAGAAGATAAAGAATTTTAATACATAATACCTTTATATTATATATTTTAATACCGTTTTGGAAATACCGGATGAATAAATCCTTTTATTTTTCATACGATTTAAAATACCGTTAAAATAACATTTTTGATAAATTTTGCTTAAATTTTAGTTAAATGTATCTCATTTATAAAATAAATTTAAATAATATTTATTCAGAGTTAAAAATTAATAAAAAGCAAACAATCAAATTTTTTGTATTTTTAATAAATAAAAACACAAATATTATTAATATAAAATAATATATAAAAATAAATTATTAATATAATATATATTATTAATAAAAATATTATAGACTATATATAAAATAAATATTATATTATATATAAATAAATATATTATATATTAAATAAATATTATATATATTATATATAATATTTATTTTTATTAATAATATATATTAGTAAAAATAAATATTATTAATATAAATAAATATAAAATGAAGAATGTGTTTTTATTTTCAAAGCTAAGCAACATTTAACAACATGAATGATAAAGGTTGTTTTAATGATTTTCAAAATTAAACTTAATGAACTTTGTATTTTATAGTTATCAAGATTATAATGATTTTATTCGTTACACGACATTAATATTTATTTTTATAATGAAATGTTTATTAAAAAAAATTAAACTTATTTCGAATGAATATTTTTTATTAAGAAAATATATTAAATAATAATTTCCAAAACACAAAGCAACTAACATATTAAACAATTTAAATTATCAATATTTTCAGTTTTATATACAAACAATTAATCACATCCTCCTTACCAATACACATTTAAACTTCATCATTTTATTCTAATTAAGTTGTACGATTGAATTGATTTCAATGTAATTTGCATAAAGGGTATATGAAGTATAAAAGGGAAGGATTTATTAACTTTTATGATACACATTATAAATAATAATTAAATGCAATATTAATTCCATGAATGCAAATGTTATAATTATTTGTGTGTAATTCAATTACATATGATGCATATAAATATTACTTGTTTCTTATAATTTATCATATGAGAGATTTAATATTTTTAAAATAGAAGTATTTATGATTTGCACAGTGATTATAATATTAGCACCTGCAGAGATTATAATGTTGCCACAACATTTTGTAATTTTAATTTATAATGCTGCCACTATACTTTGTAAACACAAGTAATTCTTCACTTTATTGTAATTAAATTGTACAAGATTTAATTAACTTAAATGTAATTTATATAAAGATTATGAGAAATATAAAATGTTAGACTTTTACTATACATTACTAGTGTAAATAACACATTAATTACAATGTTAATTCCATGAATGTAAAATTTTACAATTATTTATTTGTAATTTGGTTTCAAATGATGCATATAAATATTATTTAAATATTTATAATGTATGATATGAAAGAGCTTTAAGATTTTTAAAATAGATTTATTTAAGAAACATTAAAATGTATGTGCTTAGAATACAAAAGATGTTCAATGATTAAAATATTGTCATTTAAACATCATCTTGAGAAAATTATTAAATAATATAAATATTTATACATAGAATTATATGAATGAATTACACATGACATTTATCATTATATTTTCCATTAAAATTCCTCTTTTTTAATTTTATTCATAATTTTTATTATTTTCTAAATTTTATTTATAGTATTCAGTAAAATAGTCTGTCTATTTTAATTTTATTCATTTTTGTAATTTTAGTTATAGTATTCAGTGAAATATTCTGTCATAAATTTTCAAAAAACATTAATGAAACATTTCTTTAAAACCATTTTTAACTCTTTTTATATAAAAAATGAATTGTCGTGTCAAAAGAAGAATCGATTACTTTAATGTTTTGTTACTGCAATTATAATATTTCTACACGTTAGTCTCTTTTATTTCTTTTACGAAAACATTATTAAATAATATTGTGTATTTATAATGAAATGAAAAATCTAAACTGATTCAAATAAAGATTTTAAAGTGGACTTATCATCTTTAAATGATAACATAATCTAATTTTTTAACTGCATTCTTAAATATATACTTTAAGATGTCAGAATAATTTGCATTACTGAGACTGATAATGAGAAATATGTGTTTTATCAGCCACAATGATTTACTTTTATATTCAAATTTAGTATTTTAACTGATAAAATACTTATTAAATATTCATTTAAGAAATCTACCGATGTTGATACAGAGATGTATGGATTTTATCAACCACAGTCAACTATTTTTATATTCAGACACAGTGTTTTTATTGTTAAAATTCTTAATAACTATTCATTATTAAAAATTCCACCGATATTGATAAAGAGAAGTATCGGTTTTGACAACCACAGAGAACTTCTTTTATATTCAAATTCAGAATTTTTATAAAATGCTTAGTAAATATTCATTATTAAAAAATTCACCAATATTGACAAAGAGAAGTATGGGTTTTATCAACCACTGAACTATTTTTATATTCAAATTCAGTGTTTTTATTGATAAAATGTTTAAGAAACATTCATTGTTAAGAAATCCACTGATGCTAATAATGAAATGTATGGATTTTATCAACGCAAACTACTTTTATATTCAGAATTTTTATTGATAAAATTCTTAATAAATATTATTAAAAAACCCACCAATATTAATAAGGAGAAGTATGGGTTTTATCAACCTATAAAATACTTTTATATTCAAATGCACAGAGTTTTTATTGATAAAATACTTAATAAATATACATTAGTAAAAAATCTACCGATATTAATAAGGAGAGTATGGATTTTATCAACTAGTGAACTACTTTTATATTCAAATTCAATGTTTTTATTGATAAAATGCTTAATAAAAATTCATTAGTAAAATATCCACCGATATTGATAAAGAGAAGTATGGTTTTTATCAGCCAGTGAACTATTTTTATATTTAAATTCAATGTTTTTATAGATAAAATATTTAATAAATATTCCTTAGTAAAACATCTACCGATATTAATAAGGAGAATATGGGTTTTATCAACCTGTGAACTACTTATATATTCAAAGTCAGTGCTTTTATTGATAAAATGCTTGATAAGTATTAATTATTAAGAAATTCACCGATATTGATAAGGAGAAGTATGGGTTTTATCAACTAGTGAATTACATTTTGTCAATAAATATGTGCCTAAATTAAAACGCACTTATTTATTGACCAAATGCTTAATAAATATTCATTGTTAAGAAATCCTCCGATGATGATAATGAGATGCATGAATTTTATCAACCACAGTGAATTACTTATATATTCAAATGCAGTGTTTTTCTTGATAAAATGCTTGATAAATATTCATTATTAAAAATCCTGTTGATCTGATAAATTAGCCTTAACTTTCTAAAGAAAATGTATCCTTACCTTCAACTGTAGCTGTTCTTGTGCAATTATACAATATTGCTAATTCACCGAATGCTTTTCCTGGACCAACGGATCCAATCACTTTGTTGTCTTTCAAAACTCTGAGATCACCTTCTGTCGAAAGAGAGACATTTGAATTGCTATAAAATTTTGTACATTTAACAAAACTATTCTGTTATCACCATAAGTTCTGTTTTCATAGAACATTTCACATTTAAATCTTATATCAATTTACATATATAGTTATATTACTTAAGGGTTTAAAAATGTTGTTCATAAATGTCATAAAAATATATTAATTATTAACACGGATAGTTAAAATTCATGCATAATATTAGTTTTTAATTTGGATTTAATTCAAATTTTCCTCGGAGTTTAGTTTCAATTGAATATTAGTTTGATTTAATTGAAACAAAACTCAAATATTAGTTCAAACCTAAAATAAAAGCAAATTATATCAAAATTTGACTGTAATCAAACATTAGTTTACCGTGTTAACAAGAATTATATCTATCTTACAAATTTTATGCCGATGGTTTAATTTTTCACCATAAAGTAAACTAATGAAAATCCTACATTTCTTCTAGATATCAAAAATTAAATAAATACATCAACCAATTTCAATGAAGTATGTTCTTTTCACGATAACTTTAAATTAATCATTTTTGTACCGATTCAAAATTTCAAAACATTGTAATTATGACCTATAAATTCATAATACGAAAATTATTTATGTTAGTGTCTTTAAAAAATTGACTAATTTGAATACACTTTGAGAGCTCCACTGTATCACAATTTAATTGTATCACATAGTTAAAATCATTAATAATCGTATCGGAAATATCATTTTATGATAAATATATATTAAAATGAATTGGAAGTAAAACATGATACCCAAAATTTTAATTTTATATATTGTGTGGTTTAATTTTAAATAATTTTAAGAATTTTGATCAGTCTAATGTATTGCAGTAAATATACTGCAATACATTAGACTGATCAAAATTTTATTCAAATGAAAATTTTTGAACTAAATTAATTTTTGTGCCATAAGTATCGCAAAAATGTCAGCAAAAGTTCGAAATGGCAAAAAAATGCTTTTTAAAAATATTTAATAAAAAATTATTTTTAAATTTTAAATTTTATCATGTATTTGTAGACCTATTTTGTAGATTTTCAATCAATTTACAATAAAAAACAAAAATTAATAAAATTCTATAATTGTGTTATATTCAAATCTGTTCTCTGCCTTTTTCATTTTTTCCCAAACTTTTTTAAAGGATAACAAAATGATTAACATTTAATATAGTATATAATAATATTCTAATTTTGTTAATGGAAAAAAGTAATTCAGTTTTTTGATAAACATTTCAAATTATAGCTAAATATCATAAAAGTCGAACTACACTTACACATTTCTAATATGTTTTGATATTAATTATCAGATTTTATGTTTCAGAAATATACTCAATACTCGGAGAAGCCCTGCCCCATCATGTAATCTAGAAATTTTGTTACAGGTAAAGCGTTTTGTGAAAACCTAATGTTGTGTATGTTAATATTTGCTTTGAGGTAGTAGGATTTGCCAATTAGTGTATAAGAAATAAACACTTTATAAGTTCACGCGCTTTTGTTAGTTGCTGTGTGAGAAAAGCAGATAAATGTTATAAGTTGCTTTAGAATATAGTTGAAGCAGAAATCCACAATTTTAAAAACACAATTCGAAAAACAGAGATTTTTTTTTTAATTTAGAAACAACTTATTTAACATTAATTGCATATTTCATGTCAAGCAAATATGCCCAGAAATATAATTCCCAGCCCTAAAATAATACCTTTTATATTTAGCCCTAGTATAATGACCTAATAATGCCCTATATATTTAGCTTTAAAATAATGACTCCATAATGCCTTATATTTTAGCCCTAATATAATGATCTAATAATGCCCTATATATTTAGCCTTAATATAATGACCTAATAATGCCTTATATTTTAGCCCTAATATAATGATCTAATAATGCCCTATATATTTAGCCTTAATATAATGACCTAATAACACCCTATATATTTAGCCCTTGTATAACAGAACACATAATCACCATTTTGCGTTTAAATCTTAATATTACTTTGAAATTGATCTTATTTATATATGTATATATGCAACTTGTGATTGTATGTTATAATAGGGAAAAATATGTTATAATAAGGAATCTTTAGGTTCTTAATTATAACCAGGAGTTACATTCTAGTTATATCTTCCTTAATTATTCCTGATTATAAATTAATTATATCATTAAAATTTTTAATGAGCTGGTATTTTAATCCATGCACGCATTTCTTTTAAATTAATAAATCATTTAAATTTATAATTTTAAAATTTTTATGATAACATTATTTTAAAAATGATTTAGATGCTATAATTTTATTACATTTTGAAAAATATAAAATTAATTAAGCTAACATGAAAATATTCAATTTCTGAATATTAATTTAAATAAATGCTGAATTGACAATTTTTATTGATTTATTATATAATTGCTAAAATAATCCAAAATACTGAAGCATCAAATTTCATCACCATCATTTTAGCAATTAAAATGAATTTTAAAAAATACAAATTAAATTTTAAAATTTAATTATTGAGAAAAACCCGATTTAAAATTGTGATAAAATATTAAAGTATAAAACGTGATATTCTAGTATTTTCTGAAATATCATATTTTTAACTTAGAGGTAAGAGAAATTTAATTAAAAATTAAAACAGAAAATGAATTATCAAATAATTTAAATATTCAAAATTTATTTAAATAATTATAAAATATAAATAATCTTTAAAATAATTTAAACTTTCTAATATTTAAATATACAATATGCATGCAACAAAGTAATGAACTGCAACATAAAATTCTCAATGAAATTTTAAGATTTTATACCATATTTATAATTCCAAATTTTAGTTAAAATTACACAATAATTAATTTGCCGTAAAATCATTTTCTTAAAATTAAATTTTAGTTTCGATTTCACTTAATAATGAACTCTTAAATAATAGACATTTAATACTTCTCTGTAGTAATATTGTGTTTCTTCGCGAACCTAATTGTCTTCATTAATCTCTTAAAATTTTCTGTGAGATGCCCAAACTTTTCTTGTTTATAAAATTCTTAAAAATTAAATTAATTAGTGTTTTGAAAATAATTAATCGCTTATTTCTATACGACACAGATCATTAAGTTCGAAATTATATAAATTAAGTTCAAACAATTAGCTTTTAAATTTCCTCAACGTCGAATCATATACTATATAAGCTTAAAATTTCATAAATGCAGTAACAAATTGCAGTTATATCAAAATAAAAGTATCCCTCTGATAAAGTTCAGCGAAAATATCATTAATATTAAACATTTTCGCTACAAATTCACGATCATTTGTTATCAACTTCGAGGTAAAGGCATCTGCAACAAATAACAGAATTCACAATTTGGATGATATATTTCTTTAAAATCGCTACTTTTCTTGGAAACTTTTAAGAGCTGTTATAATTTAATGGACTTGTGCTGTGACGTGAAATTAATTTCGACGGGATTTCGCTTTATTTTTGTATCCATAAATAATTTACACCATTACAAAAATTAAGTGAAGAAACTTAGGCAAAGAAAAATCGGTTTCTAGCAATTATTATGAAATATTGTTTTCTCGTTTTTTAATCATAGTTTCAAATTGCCAATTACATTTTTTTAATAATTCAATGTTTATATTAAAATTTTCATTTGGTGAAAAATACATAATAGTTAACCTAGTATCAAACTTTTCCCCAAATGAAAATTTTAATATAACTATTGAATTGTTAAAAAAAAATTTCAAAACACTTTCAAATAGTTTTCACCAAATGAAAATTTTAAAATAACCATTGAATTATTGAAAAAATTTCAAAACACTTTCAAAGAGTTTTCATTTGGTGAAAAATATGATAATTATTAATCAAGCATCACATTTTACACCGAATGAATATTATTTGAAGTGTTTTAATAATAATTATAATACTTTTTTTCCATACGACAGTTTCATTTTATTTTAATTATGCATGTAAACATCAAATCGATTTATGCAAGAAATAGCAAGTCATGTACAATTTTTTTATTTAAATACCTTTCATTTAATAATTCATTTTTTTCAATCGATTTAAATTTTGATATGTACTACTTACAGATATAAATTAACTAAATGTGTTTACAATAAAAATCTTCCATAAAATAACAATGTAAGTATAGAACAAGTTAAAAGGAAATTCCGTTTTGATAACATTTACACTTCGGAATACCTGTATAACCTTAAAACGTATTATTTTAAATACGTATGGCATAAAAGCTCAACATTTGAATCATTAACTTGAGAATTCTGGAAATTTCTTAGGAATACTAAATTTCTATATTAAAATAGTATCTTTATTGCTAAATACAAGTACCATTCAGTAACACACTAATATTATAGATACAAGAAATAACTAAATGACAATGTTAAATTTTGTAAAAAAGAAATTTCCAGAAATTTATTATAATTTAATTCCTAGTTACAAATTAATAATATCTGCAGTGACTTAGTTGGTTAGGTCTATCGATCTCGTAATGTGATGAGTTCGAATCCCCACCCAACTGAAAATCCGTCAAGTTCACTAAAAGTAATGGGGCAATTTCGACGTGGTCTCATTGTCTTCCATGTGAAATGATACCTCTGAGGGACAGGCAAAGACTAGGGGGTCTTTTGCTTGAACCCTGCTTCTGTATTACGAAGGACCCCCCACTTTCGGGGCAACAATGGCACACTCACTGGCTGCGAGGGGAGGAGTTGCCATCACTTCCTCCCCTCATAGTTCTAAATAGATAGAATGTACTAAGTAGCCTTGAATTAGAAATAAAAGAAAAAAGATTATTATAATTTATGAGAAATATTGGATTTAAAAAGAAAATTTGAATAAAGAAAGTATTTTCTCCCAAAATATTTTTGGGGAAATCTTCATTTATTTTATCATCAAATGATAAATTTTACAACAAATCAATCACAATTGCTATTTATTGAGATTTTCAATTGATGATCTTTCAACATATGAGGTCCATGTGATAATCTAGCATTCAACAACAATTATTTGGAATTAATTATATAATCAGAGATTAATTAGTATCCTAGCTTTTTGGGTGATTTGATTTATAATTGTGCGGTCATTATTTGTGCAAGAGGATCAATTTAACTTGGATCAATAGTTTAAACATTGTTTCTAAATATCTATGCACAAGATGGGAACTGATTCCATTAACTGTAAAGTAAAGGTTTACATTCTGACCAATCAGCTACTGATTCAACTCAAAGCCATTAAATTCACAACCAATCAGATCAGAGATGTAAGTTAACAGAACCATTCAGAGATGAAAGTTAACAGGCCATTAAACCATTCAATAAATGTCATAAAAGTACATCTGTGGAAAACTGAGGTACAAAATGTAATATTACTTTATTACCAATATAATATATTTTTTTATTATTTCATTGATAAGAAAACATTTCATTAATAAGGCCTTCAATTTAATTTCTTAAAAAGAATAATCTATAGTGTAAAGTATTATTTCAAAGTATATTATTCAGTTATTTCACTATTGTACTAAACATATAGTAGTATTGCGCTATTGTATTACATTATTGATTATATAAAAAATAATCAATAATTTCTTTACGATACATTAGTTATTATAGTATAAATAAAAATAACAAAGTTTATTTACAAATGGAACCAAAATGAGAGTATTATTTTTTTGTTTTTGATAAAGAAACATGCCAGTTTACAATTTCTTTTTACTTTTGTAAATGAATACAAATAAATTGTACAGACACAACTACTTTTATAACATGTGTTTAAATTTAATATTATTTTTCTCAATAATTATTCTTATTTGCTTTACTCTATTTTAGTGGCATTAAATTAAAGTTAATAATTAGATAATCATTAATTTATTGATTTTAGTTTTAATGAGGATGTCCTTAATTTAGAGAATTTGTAGTCAATACTATAATTTTTATTAAATTGAATCTTTCCATCTCAATGAAACTTTTTATTCAAACATATGTAGTAAAAATAAGCATAAAATCCGAGAAAAATTAAGTTGATAAGAATTTAATTTGATATAAATTATTTTTAATTGTTAATAAGATTATAATTTTCTACTATCCACTTTTTTATTTTATGGTTTGTATTCAATGTCTTATTTGTCTTAATATTGCAATACCATTAAATTAGCATGATTTTAAAACAATCTTATAAATTTTAAGACGTATTTAAAGCGTGAAAAATTAACTTTTTTAATAATTTTAAGTATGTAAATATTAAGTAATAAAAAAATGTATAAAAATAACCACAAAACTTTATAGTTGTTTTCTATCGAAACAAAAAAAATTCAAACTTTCATAAGAATCGATATCATTTAATGATTTTTTTCCTTTAAATGAGTCATATAACTTCCACAGCAAAGTTTTCTTAAGTTTACTTAATCAATCAAGTCTTACTTTATATCGTTGTTTCTGATGACACTTTGCAACGCCAAGCCCGCTCGTCAAGAGACTAGGCGAATGAAGTCAGCGAGAGAGCGTCTTCCGTTTTTGAATAGAGCACCCTCAAACGAAGGTGTAAGTGCTACTTTTGGGCTCGTAGATGACAGCACCATCTGAATCTTTCAATTTAGAGATTGAAACCAGAGAAGACCCATAGCCTAGCTCCAACCACCCCCAGAAGTATTAATTTGGAATGGGAATATGGAGGACATTGCTACCCGACATATTTTACGTGCCCCAGTCACCATTAGTGAACACGACGGATCTTCGGCTAAGCAGGGATTTGAACTCACCACCTTTTGGTAACGAGAATGACCGTCCTAACCAACCAGGCCACCGCGGCCTATAAATAGGAAGAAACTATATAAAGGAATCTCGGTGAATATGGGGAGGTTGGCAAATTTTGTGCTATTTGAATATAGAATACGTCATTAATTCATACAAACTTAAAAGCCCAAATGTGATTCTCTGTTCTTCAGCGAAAGGAATTCTGAAATGAGTTTTAATATTTTTAGAAAGCGCAATATGTGAGTGTTTTATTTAGATAATTATATCGGCCAAAATTATTTCCTTAATGTGGTATAAGGCCAATAACGAGGTATTTCGTTATCATTTTTTAGAATTTCAATACTTATTGCATTATTAAAGCATAAATTTAGTTTTTCTTCGTATCATAATTTCTTTGTTTATTCATCAAGATTTGAGAACAATTGCTTTTATCTCTTTAAAATTCATTGTCAATTCCAACAACTTAACTTATGACATCATTTAATGATAATTAATGAAAAATTAATTTCTTCTATTTTGTTTAATATTTCTGGTAATATAATTCACTAATTGAGAAGAAAATTAGAAAAAGTAACATTCATTCACATTTTCTTTGATATATTTCTATTATACTAACTCATTGTTACCTTTATTTTTCTTCATTGCTTCATTATTGTCTCATGTTCATATCGTCAAAATTTCATGTTCAGTGCTTAAACATTTCAGAAGCGTTTCGTATAAAATTATATTCGTAATCGAGCACATTATAATGCAAAACCAATTTATACAATCATTTTCAGCTATTAATTGGTTTAATTGTTAATACTCGCAACTGATTTCTTAAAATCAAACATTTTAAATTTTTAATTTATTATACTCTTTCTTTGGCATCATAAACTACAATGAGTGCTCGTAAAAATACAGTAATTATTAAATACGTTATCTAAGGGATTTTGAACGATTATAAATCTGTGTTTTTTTAATTTGAACATTTATAGATCTCTCTTAAATCAATGATTTATTAAAACTATATCTATTAATATGTATTTATTAACTAAATTATTGAAATGATGCATATTCGAGTAATTAAGAGAAAAACAGACGTACAAAATGTGCCATCATAATTTCAGTGTAATTTTGGAATAATGTAAATTTAGACATAAATTAATGACTTACCATCGGAAACATAGAGATGACTTCCAACGTCCCCTTCCCTAATGACAAGCGTACCCTTGCTGAAGTGTTGGGAGTACATGCAATCCACTATTTCCCTCACTTGAGAGCTATCTAAATTTTTGAGAAAGTCATTTTCCATGATAGCTTCTTTAATCAACTGCTTCGACCTAACATATAAATAAATAAAGAATTATAACTAAATAATCGAACATCAACAGTGATAAAAAAATCTTTTGTAGAAGAATATTAGATAAAGATTTACTTTAGGTCACTATTGGTGATTTTTTTCAAAAAGTCGCCAAAATATCTCACCATTTTGCACAAGCGAGGTCTAAAAATAAACAGAATATTAAAAAATAATGCCTGATTGGTTGGAATCCCTCATCTGCGGTCGCAACTAATTGGTCGGAACTGGTTGGGTTGCCAGAAATTGTTATCTATCGCCAAATGTGGAAAATCGCGCCAACAGTGACCGTGTAGTAAATCTCAGCCAAATATTATCCCATTTACACATTATATATATGATAATAGATTTGAAATAATATAGGATAATACCAGATATAAAAGATAAATTGGATTTATATTTGACACTTTATGATGACTTAGAATTAAAAGAAATAATATCTTCGAAATACTAAAAAAAAAATAAGAATGTATGAACAATTTTAATATTTTCTGGAATATATATTTATGTTTGTAATTAATAGTTTTGACACAAACAAATATCAGGCAGGTTAACATTTGTTTCCTTTTTTATTTTATAAATTTGAATTCCCATTTCGTCAAAATGCCAATCAAATTAATCAGCAATTATGACACTAGTTCATTTCCGGTCTAAAAATTACCTACTTTTCTTTCTTTCATGCTTTATCCCAAAACATATCGATACTCCATTGCGGAGCTTTCAATTAAATTAAATACAAAGTAATTACAACAAAGTGCTAATTATTACAATGCTTAATGAATTTTATGGAGAAATAGTTTTCGCTTTATCACTTCTATGATTCTTCGATTTTTTTGTGCATCTCATGCTACGAGATTACTTTTCTCTGATCATAAGTTGTTTATGTTTAGGAAGATGTGAACCCATTTATTTTCGCCAAGTCAATAATGTACTTATTCGAATACATCCAAAAACAAGATCGATTGGATCATATTATTTTTGTTTTGTTATTGATGATGGGTTATGTAATGAAACTGTAATGGGATAGCGTAAACATTTCACGTTTTAATAAGCAATATATAAAAAAATTTTAACAACAAAATTATATATATATATATATATATATATATATATATATATATATATATAT
>JAPDSC010108395.1:0-13408 GCA_026290005.1 Latrodectus geometricus
ATATATATATATATATATATATATATATATATATATATATATATATAATGTATAAAAACAGAAATTAATAGAAAAAATTAAAATTTTGTGAATTTCAGAATATAATTTATTATCATTATCAATACTTAAAAACTTAGTTTCTGAATATTTTCCAGGTAAAGCAAAATATTCTACTTTAAAACTTGTAACATTTATCAGTCATTTGTTTTCTTTTTTTTTTTTCTTGTTTGCTTATATATTCTAGCTTTACGTCTATGAAATGCTTATATATTCTAGTTTTAACGTAAGCGAATGTATATTTTAGAATCCAATTTTCAAAAGTTTAACAATGTAGCGTATTTAAATGAGTAGAGTAAATTTGCATCGAGTGAATAATAATCTTTTCGCCAGCATTTATTTTGTTTCTATCTGATTCTGTCAAGAATGAACAGTGATTTATAAGTTAAATGATATGAACCTCAAATACATTTAATGTAAATTATCAAATAAGGGCCTATAGTACAGTGATGAGATTTACAATGATTATAATTTACTGTGATTATAATATTCTATTTATTATGAAAGTTCTTTTTCTTTAAACTCCTTCCCTGTTAAAATTTCTAAATAAAAATATTTCATTAGTTATTTAAAATATATAAAATTAGTTTTAGGTGCAGTACCAATTAAAAAAAAAAATTGTCGTTAGTTTGATGAATTTAATTTTTACTATTTATTTTGCGCTCTATGCTGTAACACTGATTTTCATTCTAATAGTAATCTTAAATGTTAATATATTTAATTAGAGCGCTGTGAGATCCCGGGAGAAAATGAAAACAGTTTTATGTTTGAAATATAAATTGCTTTAATAAACTTGTTAGCATAATTTTTTTTTCCAAAAGTATTTTTTTTCCTTTACTTACACAAAATGAAAGAAAAAAAACAATGTACATTAAAAATCTAACAGTGTAAAAACAATATATTTTGTAATTTCATTCTAAATAAAGTTTGAAATTGTTATTTTAAATCAACATACTACATTAATATAAAATTTCAATATCAGTTTATATGGTTTGCTTAATTTGTATCCAGACATCTTTACAAGTTATTTGATAAATACAAGCTTTTAAAATCTTATTTAATTATAATTCTCTTGATTCCTTGCTTATTTGTTTTAAAAATAATCTCAACAATTTCAATTGCATTTTATCAAACTTAAAAATGTAAGACATCATTACATTCTGAAATAATTTACAGTATATTAGTTACGTGCATATGCATACAAAACTCATCATGAAGTCACTAAAATATTTTAGCTTTCTGTATGTAACATAGAAAATGTTAATCATGCAACATAGAAATTAACACAGATACAAAAATATTAACCACTTTTTTATTTTGAACTAATTTTTTGTTCAGAATGATTAGTATAAGTTGAAACGTAGATGTGAAATGTTTTAATTCATGACCGAATTCACAAATAATTGAGTAATTTTAAATGTCATGCTTATAACAAATAACTATATAATGTGTATAGTTCATAAAATATAGATAATTTTTCGTAGAACACTTATGTAGTGTATTGTGTCAAAATTGTTGATAAATTCATAATGAAACAGATACTTAGAACTATTATATAGAAACAAACTATTTATTAAAACAATTATCAATTGAATATTTAGTTGAAAAATTTAGTAAAATATCTTCAAATATTTAAAATATAAACATTGTTAAGCTAAAAATACCATTTAAAAAAAACAGAGTAAAAGTTATTTACAAATCTACAAGTGATTGAAGTGAAATTTAATAACAATGTATAATGTAGTACGTTTGTTCAACAAATGCAATATAAAAATAACAAAAATATAATTCTTAATGTATTTTTTTTAAATTTTGAAATATAAATTATTTTAATAGTGATAAATAAGCTTTTGTGAATTTTTAGTACTTCGAATTGAGCCCCCGTAGATATTATTAAGAAAATTCTTTTAAAAAATTAAAAAAAATTTGTGATGTCTGATTATATTCTAAAAATAAAAATTTTGTTTCCTTCAAATAATTTATGTAGAGATTGGTCAAGCAATGATAACATTTTCAGTTAATAGAGTACTCTAAGAAAACATTTTATATCATTACATTAATTGAAAATTTTGATTTGTTTAGATGTGTTCAAAATGTAAGAATGAGATGTGTAAAAAAAAAAAAAAAAAAAAAAAAAAAAAAAAAAAAAAAAACCTAATGAAACTATTGTAAAAACTAATATTTGCTTATAAAGTTAACCAATAATAAAAGTATTTATATTTATTATGCCTGATATCTGCAGAATGACTGTGAAAATTAACAATGTAATTATAAAATTTGAAGTAATACAATATTATATATACACATTACGAATATATTTAAATATATGGCAAGGAAATTTAATTAATGGTCATCAAGATTTAAGGAGTATATTTATAAGTATAGCATAAAAATTTGAATTTAGTCTATATACTTATGCAACAAAAATTAGCTATAATAATTAATTAAATTAATAAAATATTGGCCAACGACATTTATATTTAAAAACTTATCACAAATCAGGTAATTGTTAACGTACAATGTAGCAAATGATGATTTATTTTTAATTTGTTTTTTATATAAATGCATTTTATTTCAAGCAAATTTTATATGAAATATAGTTAATAATCACTTATATACTTTCATAATAATAACTAAATCCAAGAAATAAAATAATTTATAAAAAAAAATATTCCCTACATTAACGGGCATACGAAGCTCAAATTTAATTATTTCAATTCGAAAGTAGATTTGAGGAAATTCAGTGTAATCTTAAGAAAATATTTTAAACTCTCAAAATTAATGAAAGCTTTAATGATCACATTAGGATTTTTTAAAAGTCAGCCCCATTAGAAAACAGCTAATTTATTTAGTAGAACCTCAACAAATGTCTTTAAAATATCAGTTTATTAAAAAGTTTAATGGAATATCTGAAACTGGAAAATTTCTTATATTTGCATGCAATAAAATAAAAATAATTCATCTCATAAAGCTTTATATTAATGATGTATTTATTTCAGAAAACTACGAAGTTTGAAAATGCAGTTAGATTGAAAAATGTACATCATTTAACACACTCAATGAATTTAGTTCAAAAATGGATTTTTAAAAATGTAAATGTCTAAATAAAGCATACTTAATAGAAATATACTTGCAATGGATTTTATAGATGGTAAAAGAAACTTAGATGCGACTTAATACTTTATAGATGTCTTTAATGTATTTCCATTTTTTAATGATTATATATTTTCATTTTTATTCTTTGATCTATACTATCAACGCATTTCACAATAATTAATCAATGACACAATTATTTCTAAATATAATGTTATTTATCTGGTAAAAAATTATATAATAAAGTTTGAATATTTTAAATAGATTTTAAAGAATGTCCTTTTATTATTGCAAGAATTGTTTCAGTTTTTTTCTTATAAATTTCAAAGTATTTTTCTTATCTTATAAATTTAAAATCCTAATCACCGTGTCGAAATATTTCATTATTTCTTATTGCACATACTAAAGAAGTTTCTATGAGTGAATACATTTCTATTTTCGTATTTTCAAAAATGGTTTTGGTATTTTTTGTAAATGTCTATGGATCTTTTTATATGTGTTTCTGCAGTAGTACTTATTTTATTTCACAAATTAATAAGTTTAAGTTTTGAAAAGAAATTCTGAAAACATAAAAGAAAATATCATATTGTGTTCAAATTCCTATCAAATGAAATATCTACTATTGTATTACAATTATTTTGCATCATAATTTAAGATTGAGAAAGATATTGTGCATTTATGCCACAGAAAATCTTTCAGAATACGAAATCTATAGAAAAATAAGCACTATCTGTAATATTGTAATATTTTCAAATGATTTCACCATATATATATTCGCTTATTAAATATTTATATTTGAATAGTTATAATTTTTCGAATATTGTTAATATTAATTTAATATTTTGACACAATAATACATCACACTTATTCAATTTATTTTTATTAAAGATATAAGGCATGTAAAATAAATTCCCTTGCTGTTATTTAAAAAGTTGAAGTAAATGCTCTAGTATAAAATAATTAAAAAATGTGTTGAATTGTAAAATTAATTTGTATTATTATTATATATATTAAATGTCGGATTAAAGATTTTAAATACATTTTGTTACTATAATTTGCATGTCTATGCATATATACTATACAAATTCCTGAATAAATTGTTTTATCAGTATTGATTTTTTCCGATAAGAAGTAAAATAATATATATCTACAAGTAAATATGTTAATTACTATGCAAATTATTCATTTACGGTAAAATTTTATGCATTATCTATTAGTAACGATCTTTATTAAAATTCATGACTAGAAAAGATTTCTCTTGAAAAAATTAATTTTATGAAATATATTTTATTTCTGAACATTTTTACGAAGTTTTACAGAAGGATAAGCATTGCTTATAATGCGCTTCTATTGTCATATATATATGACTTAATGTGTATTCCACTGCATATTTCTATTATCTCACACTTGATAGTCATAAATAAAAGTTATATAATTACCAGAGTAAGACCAAAATATAAGTTGATTTCTTAAACAACTCAATTTTTAATTAACTTTAAGAAATGGAAAACATTTAATAAACTTTAAGTTTAATATGCAGACACCTTATTAAAATTTTCATGTCTAGTTCAGTACTGAAGAAATAATTTATACATTATTGTACCTCTGGCTTGCCATCTTCAGTCGTAATCTTTAAAGTAGTGGAGAAAATGATAAGATGAAACGTAAATTTGCTAAATAATTCTTCTTTAGAATTAATAAATGTGTTTCTGCTAATTTGAACTTCTAAACACAGTCAGTTTCAATTGGTTTTTAACTTAAAAAAGGACAAATGCAAAGGATACACTGTAAAGTCCTTTTTATATGTGAATTACGCTGAATTGAGGAGTGCTTTCCAGAATCTATCATTTTAATATTTTTTGAACCATACTGATATCGTTCAAGAAATTAGATTATTTATACTTTAAAACATTGATTAGTAAACAAGATAATAAAAAGAAAACTTTGATAGATATTAATTAATTCTAGATAATTCTTTAATATTTTAAATTAGTTTTTTTATGAAAAAGTTATTTGATTGTATTTTACTAAGACCCAAAAAATCTAATATACGAACTATTTAATTGTATATTGCAGTAAGACAGCTCTTAAATTCAGATTTGTGAAATGTGAAACGGAATAAAATAGAACAATAAAAGCTTTGGAATATAAGCATAACAAATTAAGTAACTAGTTTAAATTTAAGTTTTAAGAGAAAATAATCTTTAAAAACTGAACACATTCCATTACTGAAAGAAATATTTCTATTTTCTGATATTAATTGATATTAATTTAAAGAAAGTATTTTTAACTTTTACTACGCTGGATTTGCAGTTAGGGAAATTATATTTTTTTCATTTACTATAATTATACAATAATTTTTTCCACACAACTTGAACATGTGGAGTAGTAATTAAATTCTTGGTAATTTATACTGTTAGAAATTAATCATATTGAATTGACTGTCATGAAATCTGTTAATCATTAGGTATTTATAAAAACTTTGAAATTTTATGTAATAATATTACAATAGTAATAATTTTCTGCACAATTCAATAATGGCCAGGAATATATATATTAGGTCTACCGGAAAGTTCTGTCCGCTCCGGTTACATTCAGTTTCAACAAGTATGCTCATATTCCTTTGACATATATTTGGCTCTTTGACATATATTCTCTCTTTTGATCCCTAACAATGTATACACATTCTCGTAGAAGATGAACTAAAACGAAGATCATTCTTGTTAGTATTAAGTGAGACGTGATCGTGTATCCATGGCTACCGATAAAGTTCATTTACGCCACTGTATTTTGTACGAATTACAACAAAGAAGAAATTCTACAGAAGAGTATAGAAATTTATTGAAAGTGTTTGGTGAAGGAACAGTTTCTGATAGAACATGCAGAAGATGGTTCAAAAAGTTTCATGTAGGTGATTTCGACCTTTCTGATAAGCCGCACTCTGGGCGACCATCTTTGATCGACGACGATACTGTCAAGATCATCTTAGAGCAAGATCCTTTTTTGACAACATCGGAGATTGCGGAAAGGCTTGATTCAGCTCAACAAACCATTTCTGACCGTATTCGGAAACTAGGGTTTGTGTGGAAGTATTCGAGATGGGTGCCACACAAGTGAGAAGAATTTGAATGATCGAATCATCATATGCACATCTCTGCTTTCACGTACAAAATCGTACCCGTCTTGGACCGGATCATAACTGGGGATGAAATGTAGATTACCTATAAAAGCATCATAAGGAAAAGGGCATATAGTAAGCCCGGAAAAGCTGCCCCCTCTACCACTGAACTGAAGTTGAGCCTGAACAAGAGAATGTTTTGTATATGGTGGGACATTCGAAAACCTATACATTCTGTGCTGTTTAAACCAAACAAAAGGCTAAATTCGGAGAGGTGCTGTCAGCAATTGGATAAACTAAAAACAACCCTCCAAGAAAAGAGGCCGGCGATGTTCAATAGGAAGGACATCATACTGCTTCATGACAATGCCAGGCCACATGCTTCTTTCGGGACTCGTCAGAAAGTCGCAGAGATAGGGTGGGAAATTCTGTCGCATCCACCATACTCTCCGGACCTAGCACCATCTGATTATATATTGTTTCTGTCCTTACAAAATTTCTTGCAGGGCAAACAATTCAAGAAAGAAAAGATATCAGACAAACACTGGTTCAATTTTTGGCCTCTAGACATTTTTTTAAAAATGGGATATACAAAATGCCATCACGCTGGCAAGAAGTCATAAATAATGATGGCAATTATATTATTCAATAAAGTTTATTCAAAGTGTAAAAAAATGTATTCCTTTGTTTCATTCTAAAAACGGACAGAACTATCCTGTGGACCTAATATATATAATTATATGCAAGCAAATTATGATTTGCTTTCCAATAAATAACACATATCTATAAAATAGATACAGATTTCAAAGAAATTATTAAAATTCTGCTGCAGGTATGTACTGTTATCTTTTAAGAATTTGTTATAAAATATTATTCTTAAATATTATTAATTAAAATCAAATTTTCTTTAATTTTAGTTAAATGAAAATGTTCAAGAAACATACAAATAAACCTGTTATTCTGTAACCTACGCGTATAAAGTTAGTAACTCTAATTTTATTTGTTTAATTAAAATGTTATGCTAATATTTGCTTCAGTTTAAAATAAGATTGATAAAACTTTAAAATTGTTGAGCTAATGAATATTCTTAACATTATTTTTGAAAACAAATCTAAGGTTAAAATGTTTAGATACAATATCAAGAATAATAAAAATGAGAAAATTAGGTTTTCACAATTTTAAAGACACTTTTCTTATAACTATCAATCAATAATACAAGAAATTCAAATTATTCTAATGCATTCAACGTACATTTGAACAGAAAATATTATGCTGTTGTACAAAATTATTACTTTTTCAAATTTTTGGATAATTAGAAGAATTTCAACAGATTTAAAATCTTCATGAACAAGTCTTTATTTACAAACATTTATTTACTACATATTAAATCTTTATTTATAAATAGTATCATTATTTCACTCTAGGAAATGAAAGCTTTCTATGAAAACTCTTTTGGTAATCAGTGAAATAATGCATTTAATTTTATCTAGTTTTTTATATTATAAATATATATATATATATATATATATATATTAACATTTGATTAAAACATTTTTGTAACAATAATAATTACAATGCAATAGATAAAAAATTGAGTTAAAATGTTAGCAAGGGATGTTTAAAAAACATTAGATTTCATTTATAAGTGATAGTTAATTATTTCTTTGAAATAAAATATTTAAAAAGATAAAAAATGCTCTTTGAGTCTAATAAAAATTACACGTCTATCTATCTATCTTTCTATATATATATATATATCCAAATATATAATTGAATCTTAAATATATAATTAAATTTTAAAAGTTCTTCTGCATATTCTTAAAATAGTATATTGCGAATGAATATTAATATTTCATTCTTGATTTCAATTGATGAATTTTCGAAGAAAAATTATCACCAATATCTCTCCCGAAACTTATTTGAGATATATATTTTAAACTAATTTGTTTAAAATAATTGACCATTGCTACATTTTTAAAATTTTGATGATGCATTTATCCAAAATAATATTAAAATTGAAAAATCTGAAATATTTTTTCCTAGAATTGCATTTAAAGGTGAAATTACTGCCGCGGCATGGTTTAAATCCATGTTCCTTCTTGCTCTAAGCATTTGATGATTCTGGGCAACTTCCCTTTTCTAATTGTGGGTAATCAGTCAATGTCAGAATGGTCATTTTCATTGGATCTCATCAGAAGATAATAGTGTATTTGTTGTCAATCGACGATTCCCACCTACTACTTAATGGACTCAGGACCCATTATTACCATAAACACTATTATACTTTATAATTTGATCTCCCCCTTTTCATGTTCTTCTTTGCACCCTAATTAGGTGAAATTTCAGGCGATTTGTATCTTTGAATACTCTCAGTCTACAGGCTTTCTAGTTTGATGGGAATATTGAAGCTGGCTCCAGTGACTGAGTTCTCTTCTCAAAATATTATATTATTTTCTAGTGTATTCTATTTTATAGGTTACTTAAGATAATGTTAAAATGAACTTAAAAATTTGAAAATATACATTATAATTAGATTTTAAATCAAAAGTATTCTTATCAATGGCAGTTTATTTGCATTATTATGGAATCCCATACATTATATTATTAAAAGCAAGTATTAATATATTACAACAAAGGATTACGGTGAAACCATAAAACAAATTAGATAATCTTTAATAATTTTGAATAAACCTACAGTTCCAATTAGTACAGATTTGCTTACGAATTGTTTTTTTTTCTATAGCAAATAGATTGATGGACATATAATTTCTCTATTCTCTTAAGTTTCATTTATAAATATTAAAAAACAAAAAAATAATTGTATTGTAGAAAATTAACGTATAAGCAAAAAATAGATTTCCCAAATGAAAAAACCTTTGGAAAATAAATACTTCAAATATTCTATTTAAAGAATATCATGTAATATTAACATTAATGGGAAGTTTCAATTCAATGACAATGTTCTACGTGAACATGGAAAAAAATGTCATTTAAATCTACACCTTAAATCCTTACGATACGGCTTCATATTTTACGTTTTATACCGTAAACACATGATATAGAGATTTAACTCACTAATTGTTTCAAACGTTGAACATCAAAAAATAACAGAATTTATTAAAACTTCTTTAAATTATAATTATTTAATCTAACTTTTAAACATTATTTTATTGAAAACATAAAGCAAAAATATTTCACTATTAAAAATATTACGAAAAACTTCGCACTTCAAGAAATAAAATGTCTCAAATATTTTACCATATTGATTGCTTATGAATGTGCGCAATTTTTCCTCACATTTTTTTATTTTCGAATTAATACTATTAATTAATAATCAAGAATTACTCCTGAATGATCATAAATCATTCTCGTTGCTTTTAAAATTTCTAAGTAATTTTGTTGACCATATATTTCAGAAACATGCATGCTGTTTACTTTGAGAATTCAGGAAAATTGTAAGCTATAATTTGTAACAACATTTCACAGTTATATCTGGCAACATAACTCATTAGTTTGAGAACCCATAGTTTTTCTGAACTTGATATAGATGTTTAGACCAATAAAATTAATAACGACAACAGAATGATATCTTCTAGATTATTGTTTATGAAATTTGGCTAATCAAAATATTTTAAATTATAAGTGAAAGCAATAAAATACTAGTATCCAAGTTTCATCTTAGTAGTGTCTGTAAGATTTAATTGCTAGAATAATGATGTATTCTAATGATTTCTCAATTAATGTATAGTTATAGTTTAAGCTCCGAGTAACAATATATATATATATTTGGCCATTTTTATCAATGTAGTGTTAGTTATGATTTCTTCATTTTTACAGATAAAAAATGAACCTTTATCCACTTTTATCTGCTTACAATTTAAATATTGTAAAAGTAATATAGAAATAATTGAAATAATAAATGAAATAATAAAACTTCAATTAAATTAATACAGTAGTTGTTTTGATTAATTTAAGACTGAATTTTTTGATTAATTTAAGAAATAAGGCTCTGTTCTTATAAGTGTCAAATGACATTAAGTACTTTTTATTTATTAAACATTTATATATAATCAGATTAAAAAAAATTAATTTCCAACTCATATTTTAATAAACTGACATCATTGGTTTTCCAGATTTTACAGCTCATTTTTATTTAAATAATTAAAATAATCATTATATTCCATATTTTCAAAATATATTTTTTTAATATCATTTTATTATTCATAAATTTGCTTTTTAATAATTATTGTAAAAGCAAATGACAGTTTATTGCTAAAACTTGAAACTACATGTATAAAATTTTCATCTAATTGCTGTAGGATATTGATAATTATTTTATAGAATTATAAAATACACAAATTTTCTTTGTATTTTAAATTAATTTTTATCTGGCACATCAAGTAACTCCATAAAAAAGGAAATTGAGAAAATTGATAAAAATTTGTATAAGATTAATATTTTTTATCATGGTCTAATGAGTGATTATTTCTAATTCTTATGAGTGAAATTTGTTTTTAATGTTTAATTATACATTATTTATATCTTTGGAATTAAAATTTAATAAAACATCCAAGTATTAATCCAAACATCCAAGTATTAATATATTAATGCAAGAAACATTTCTTTCATTTATGATGGTACTCAAAATAAAAAATTATCTTCAATTTTTCATAAAAATATTTAAAATTTTATTGCGATGGACATCAAAAATCTTTGCATGTTACCAAACAAGTGGTGTTTTGAATACGTTAATGTAATATTTGGGCTTCAAATTTTATTGTTTGATGGAATAAATTTAAATAGGAAAAATAATAAATCTAAAATAATGTAAAAAAAAAGTGTTTACTATCAAAACTGTTGATTTCCATCACTATAAATTATGTAAAAATTTATAGAGATTCTCATGCAATACAAGCATCAAAGGTATATCACACAATTAAAAACAGTTGACTGATTTTGGCAGTCACTCTGATTATATTTAAGATTAACCAAATTATGTTTAATATATTAAAACAAATTACTATTCATGCTGTTCACATGTGCAATTGCTTAGATAGAATATATTATTATTTTGAAGCTTTAAAATTAGAATAAACTTTGAAATCAAAACATATAATTTATTTAACTAATTTTCTTAAACGATATTTTTATATTTTGCTTCATTGATTTACTTTATTTAAAATCATATTGCTCAATAATTATTAAAGTTTAAGTTCGAGATAAAAACTTTGAAATATCTACTAAGCTTCAAATCATTAAAGGGAATGAAATTAAATAAAAATAATATTTGCAACACATTTATTTAGGCCAATGTCCTTGTGATCCTCTGACTTTGCAATTCTTTACACAAATCTGTAAAGTAAAAAACAATTCGCTTTAAATGTATATTCAAAATTATATATATTATTCACCCATTATTCTGTCAATCATTTACTATAAAAATTGCTACCAAATGTTATTATTTTTCCTAAATGAAAAGGAAAACACAACAGTTAAATTAATATTTTCTTTCAAATTAATTAATGAAAACTTTTTTCTTAATTCATATAAATTTTCAATCATAAATTTAAATTTGCATTAGCTAAATTTAGAAAATATAAAATGTGAGTTTCATGTTTGTAATAAAATATGTTATGCGGGAGCAGACACTTAGAGTAACATTTGGCAACATTCTTTTCACCGAAATAGCCTACGCATGATAAAAATATTTTAAATAATAATATAGGATTGCTCCATATTAAAAATTATTTAGATACTTTCATATTATTACTTCAACCATAGAATTTTGAATGGTTTTTAAGTGGCCATTAATAAGTCATATTACTTTAGAAATTATAAAACGTATGAAAAACTATAAATTAATATTCTCAGTATAATTTTTTTCAAGTTTATACAATTGTCGAATATTAAATACAGAAATATTTTGTTAAGAAATCCATAATGATTTTAATTCTTAACAAGTTAAAAAAACCGTGTTATAAATGCATGAAACTCTTAAATATATTCTTCACTTAGATTAAAAACAGATGTTTAAGAGGAATCTATGCAAAATATGTATGCTACATTTTAAAACAATGTATTTGTATAAAATAAAAAAAGGAAAAATTATTTATTCTTGTCAAAAATTATAATTGACTTGAAAATAATTGTATATCATAAAATGTTTTAAAAACCAAAGGATTAAATTTTACGAAATTCGTAATTTTATAATCATAAATAAATGTTACAAGATCCTATAATATGTTTTATTAAAATGAAAATTTCAGTTGTTCCAAATAGAATTGCTTTAGACTGTCATTTACTGCATAAACCTGCTTCGTAACAAAAGAAAAACAAAGAAATGGATTTAAGATTTGAAACAATCGACCTCTAAAAAAATAATAAATAAATAAAATTGAGCATTAAAAAATTTAATTTCTGATTACATTAATTGATTAAATATATAGCAAATAAATGCAATGAAAAAAATGTGTCCGCGATACATTTTTTTAGTTTTAAAACGGTAAATAAACTATTCTTAAGCATAAAAAGAATATAACATGTTACATATCATCAATAAATTACGAAATTTTCCCAGCAAGAAATTAAATAATACTTCAACATTTAATAAATAAATAATTTTAAAGTAAATATAACTTTTATCTCGCTGAAAACAATAATAAAAGAGTACTTATCTTACCTTCCCTTTGGCTTACTGAGGTAACTTCACCATTTCACGTTATTTTCTTAAACACTTTGCACTTTTTAATGTTATACTGTCTCACGGTATAAAAAATAAACAATACAAATGTTTATTTATTTATTTATTTTTTTGCTGAAAAATAGTTTTAGGGTTAAAAAGCATGAAATTATCTAAAAAATGTATTAAAATTACAGGGAAAAATTGTTTCATGAGAAAATATTTTTTCCAATAAAATTAAAAATAAGACATCGAAATTAAGGAAAATTTTCTTTAATTTTACTGGCCAACAACTTCAAGGCCACCAATGACCCAGAAACTTTTGGCTCACTATTCATTACCCACCTTCGGCCTGGTTTATTACGGCCAATTATCACTTGTGGTCGTAATGACCAGAGGTGGGCCATCAAACAACCATGAACGTTTTGCTGCAGCCAACGGGAAACAGCTTGACTTGTGTC
>JAPDSC010108395.1:13508-48658 GCA_026290005.1 Latrodectus geometricus
ATTTTTTTTTCAAATAAATACTTTGAAATAAGTTATTTCAAAAATTTGGAACAAACTTTTTAGAATGGCTGTATTTTTCTCTGAGTTCCTGAAAGAACCTGAAACATTCATCTTCTTTTTAAATATTGTAGTTTAGAATCGGAAGCGGAAGAGTAAAAGAAGAGGAAATTGTGAAATACGAGGTGAAAAGCATGCCATCCGGTTTCTGAGATATTTTAAACACTGTCTCTTGAGTTAAAATACTTTCAACGATATAAAAAATGAATTGAATACCGATGGAATTTATGAGTTTCTGAAACTGTAAATGTTTTATTTCCCTTATCCGAATTTCCGTTTCCTGTATTTCAAGATACAATAATTTTATTATTCTTTGAAATATGAAATAGTGGGACGCTCTAGAGAGAGTAATACATTTTCAAAAACAACTGAATTCGAATGAATTTTACAATAAAATATATTCGAGTAAAAATGTAACTCATTCAGTATACTTTTATTTGTATTTTTCAAAGTGATATTGCTGCTTTTTTATTGTAGCAATAAATTATTCAATTCAAATATCTGCTTGAAATGTAATGAAAAATATGGATTGATGTTTAAATAATTTAATATTTATATTCTCAAAGAAGAGCTACATTATTTGCTTGAAAATTTGCTATTCTAAAATAGTTTTCAAAATAATCTATAATAAAATTTTTAATTAAAATTAAAATATTTAATGAATTTTGATATCAATATATTTTATCCTATATAGCTATTAAACATATTTTAAAAAATTATAACCTTTTAAAATTGATCAAAATTTGAAAACCACTTAAGAGAGAGAGTGTGTTAATTTATCTAAAAATCAATCTACTGAAACTTAAAAATATCATTTAAAACCAACTATTACTAAACACACTATTATATTATCCAATAAAAAATGTTGATAACATTTAATATGATAATAATTATTGTTGATAACACAATTCTTTTTTATTAGATAAATTAGAATGCTGTAGAGAGAAGAAGAGGTAAAAATACATGATGTGACAACAGACAATTCATTCCTTACTGTTATTCCTCACTGCATTCATTACCGATCATATAAAAATCCATTGAAAAGAGACTAAATTACTGAGAATTTCGAGAGTTTGGATTTAATTTTTCTTTTTTAAATAAAAATCTGGTCATATAAGCTGATGAATTCTGATTATGTTTTTAGATGTTTTGTCCATACAGCTTGCTTGTTAAGCCACACAGTACTGCTGTGCAGCTGTTACATATTAATTTATTTCTATTAGTAATTGTATAGCTCATTCTACAAAAAAAATCATTTAACATGCAATGTTCATAGATTGAGAGAATTAGGTGAGAAAGCTTAATTATCTATTTATTTATATTTTGTATTTTATTTTAATTGTGTTTTTATTGAGAATGTAAAGGAAATTTCAACTATTACAAAAACTATTCTGAACTTTTAAAAACACCATACAAAGGCTAAAATAACAACGTCACTTTCAAAAAGTTATAGCATTTTTTCAAAAGCTATACAAGTAATTTATTATAAAATTCAATTTAGCTAAAATATTCCCATCATTACTCTGTAGACAAAGACATTTTTTAAAAAAAATAAGATCTTAAAAGAAGATTTAATTTATTTTATTTCGTATCCAATTATTAAAATAATTTTATAAATTTCAAAGATAAATGTTTGATTTTTCTAATGTATTATGTATTTATTTGTTACAAAGAAAAATATAAATAATCATTTTTAATTACATTATCTGTTTAAAGATTTTGAAGTGCTTTGAAATATTTTTTATATTTTAATTATTTATAGAAGAAACAAGCGACATTATATAAAAATATGTGCAGGATCATCAAACATTGAAAATAACCAAATTCTTAAATTCTTTACAAATTGTTTCCTTTGAATAATAAGGCTATTTTTATTTTAAATAATCTGATTGCTTTCATGCTTCAAATTAGGGAGATGTAAAACGAACGATTGTTTCAAGAAAATTTTTGATTGGGATTTTTACACTTCATAAGGATTTTTATACTTTATAAAAATAATGATTTTTAAATATATTATCTAAAATGCTGATTTTTATACTTTGTTATTGTTATATATATTTTTTTTAGATAAATATGTACAATTTCTTATTTTAAAGTTTTAGATTAGATTGGCAAACACGTTACATGTAGCATCTTAAAACTCAATTTTTATAATTTCTTAATTAATTCATTAATTAATATTATTTAGGAAACGTTTTCGGTGTCTGGATTCTTTAATTTTCCTTAATGGTCTAACTTATACTGTAAATACAATAGTGTAGTCTAAGTAAAGATGCATATGCTATAACGTATTATGTTGATTTAAATTTGTTATCTGCTTATTTAGGAAACATAAATAATAACATTTTAAATGCACTTTATGCCATTTATAATCTCAGAACAATAACAGAAGTAATATAAATAAACTAAATGAGTCTCAATTCTATCGAAATGACGTAAAACTACTGTACCAAATATTTTTTATATGTTTTTGCTTCTTTATTTTACAAGTTTATTAAATGAATTTAAAATTAAATTCATGCAAAAAAGAAAGTATAGGCATTAATTAATCAGATAATAAATTAAAAACCATATCTTTTATATGTAATATATTATTAAGAAAGTCAAAAAAATATTGTCATATATATTGTTTCAATAATTCAAGCTGAAGTAAAGTGAAATATAATTGCAATAACTGAATAATAACAAAAGTGCTTAAAAATTTTGTATTCAAACTATTTATAATGAAAGTGAGGAACTCTATTTATATATAATTCATTTTTTATTTTACTCAATTTTTAAAAATGACATTTTTTACTATGTTTTCACAGAATTCATCTTTTTCAGTTTTTAACTTATGATATACTTTCAATTTGTAAAATGCTCAGATTTGTATTTCTATTTAATTAGTTATTTTTTTCTATTAATTTTCTTTCCCACTTTAAAACTTCCTGGCATTTATCTGTAAGTCGTTTTTCCTTAGAGAAAATTTAGTCACTTGGGTACAGTTTCTAGATTTGGTTGCTTTCCAAGTTTTTTTTTAGAATCGAATGGGTGGAACCAAGCTTACTAATTACTTTTTCTATTTTTTTCACATAGTTTTCAAATTTTTTCAAGCTTCTTAAGGAATATATTTCAAGATAAAATCATGTTCATATTTTAGACAATGCTATCATATATATATATATATATTATTTTATAAAAAGATGCTATATATCTTAATATTTTATATATCATAATATCTTATAATCTATATTTTAGAGTAGCAAATAACTAAAATTGAAAAAATTAAAAAGCACCCATTATATTTACAGTATATATGTATTTCACTTTGATATCTATCCATATACTAGAAAATTATAACTAACTTAACTGTGTGAATATGTTTATAGAAGCCATTTAAAACAACTTCTACCCACATAACTACATTATAAATTAGTATATATTTAAAATTTTACTTCTACATTTTTTTCCTAGATTTTATCAAATACAAATAATTCTTCTTAAGAATAAAAAGGGTAATAGATAGTAAAGTACATGTATTATATGCAAAAAGACATCATCATAATTCTTATTTTTTTTAAACTGGGAAGTTTTAGTTAAAAATATATAATAGTAACCTAATAACTTGCATGTAACCTAATAACTTGCATTAAAGATTATTAAATCTTTAAGAATCAACACATTATTTATCTTCATTTAAAGTGTGCTCTGGTTATGCACTATTTTGCAAAAGAATTGAAATACCAAGGACTTGTCCGATTCTGCAAAATGAAATATCTTCTTCGCTATAACATCATTAAAGAATTATTAACGTGCTTTCTTATGTTTTAATAAACCACATAGTCGATATTTGATAGAATGTTTAAAATGTATTCTGATTGAAGATTTTAAATGTGTATTAATATGTATGATATTTATAAACTTTAAAAACAAACAAATCAATTAACATTTTTATGATATTAAGAAAACAAATTCAAATATTTGATACCTTATGTATATATGACTTATTATATTTTATGAAGAGTATTTTCTAGCTTAGGGCTATGTCATATTACTCTAATCGTTAATGTTGCTTGCCCTGTCTTCTAAACTTGAATTCTCTTTCTGTCTATTGTGTATTTTTGTCTTCTTCTATTTATTTCCTTTTTGTATACATTCTTATCCTTTTATACGTTTGGAATATTTTCTAGAATCACCGAAAATTCTTTTGAGTTCTAACTTCTTGAGCCATTGAGCTGAATGAGGTACTCTGTTTCCCATTATTTTTCAATGCCAGCTGTCAATACTCCCAGAGACGAGTGTGCTTCTCTCGACAATTTTCCAGATATCTCTTCTTCAATTCCTTTGGATGTGAAAGGCATCAACAATTGCACTGACATAGCGGCAATGATATGTTCTCTAAAATATTCAGCAATGTGCTACGTTCAATGCAGTTGAATGAGTTTTCATTAATCTTTTTCTCAAACTATTCGAATATTTTTATCTAAATATGAATAAGATTTCATAACAACACCTCAACACATAAAAGTAAATCTTTTCTATTTTTTCTCATGCAGGCCACAAAACCTTCATGTCTTAACTTTATTTCATGTTAACAAATTTACATATCAGCATTTTATCAACATAAATGTATTAACATTTTCATTAAAACTCTTATAACATATTAAAAAAAAATGTATGTACACATTATGAATAATCAATCTAATCAGCATAAATGCATTAAAATATTCCATTAATACTACCATAACATGTACAAATAATTTATGTATGTAATATACATTATGAATACCATACTCAATTTATAGTATACGTGATATATCAAATATCCATATTTAAGCATGTAGTAATTCAACAGTGCGTAATATAATTGTAATAACTTTTTTATATGTGATAATATAAAGTGATTGAATTTAAAGGAAAGGAAATAAAAAAGTACCATATTTTACGAGAAACAAAATCAATTGGATGAATTTTAATTCATATTTTTCTTCATTACTATGTCATTCTCTAAAGTATGTAACATAATATTAAAATACAGTGAATATTTGAATAGATTAGTTACAATATTTAGAAATTATTAACAGTGTTAATATTGATAATTTACGGTATGAAAACGTCTTTCAAAATGGCTTATTTAATATTATTTTTAAACTTATATAAGCTGTTTGTGTGAATAATATAAAGAGTTCATAATTATTTATGTATTTGAATTGATACCATACAACAAATGAACAATTTATTTTAACATTTTACAAATATTTTGTATCTTGAAAATTCTCGATTTGAAAATAGTATTTTTGACTCTAAAGTATTTTAAATGATATTATATACATTGTTCTGTGAAGAAAAATATTATGTTTTAAGTGAACAACTATAAGCAGGAAATTTTATGAAATGCTTATTAATTTTAAAATTTGTTGTTATTTATATTCAACTACTAATTGAAAATAGAGGTAAAGGAATCGAAACTAATATGAAAAAATTATTTTTGTCAAAACTTATTACAAGTAGAATCTATTATTGAAGAATTAATTTCTTTGGTTCAATTATCTTAATATTCAGAGATACATTTATTAAACATATGTTTATTATGAATAAATTAATTACAAATAAAATTGTTTACTTAAGATTCTACTTAAATATTAGAATGCTGTGATAGTTACTTAAGATACATTTTGAAAGCAATATTTAATAGTCAGTGAATGAGCAGTGAATGAGCTCAGAATGGCCAATTTGGCAACACTGGCAAATGCACATGCATAGCGACAGGAGTTAATACTCTTTTTTACAAAGTTTCTCTTATTATTTTACAAAGTGCTTATCTATTGTGTTGGTCCTTAATTAAAGACAAGAAATTGAAAGAACCAAAAAATAAATTAAAATTTTTGTTTTAAGCTTGATAAGAGAAGGAAAAAAATTCACATGATGCTGGTATCTGTTTATGATAACCAAGCATTGGCCATAAAGTGTGTATACAAGTGGATCAACCTTTTGGTGGGAAAGTGAATTTATAACAAGCTTCGTAACGTAAACTAGCAACCTTCGTAGAATGCATTGTGAAAGGGAAGAAATTTTTCTTGAAAGATTGTCGATTAACTCTACGAATCATAGCTGATGAACTGGAAATAAATTGTGAATCCGTTTGACAAATCCAGATGTTCGGGATGAAAAGAAATCTGTTGCCACTTTGTGCCAAATCACTTTATTGACGATGAGAAAAACGCACATCTATGGAATTTTGTCAAAACGGTAAATGCAACAACAAATTTCTTGAACTCTATCGTCATGGAGGATGAGTCCTAGTGTCTCAGGTACGACTTTGAAGCGATATGGCCTAGCATGGGATGGCTCATTTTCCTGCATTATCTTGTCTTAGAAAGGTCAGAGCAGAAACATTACTCATCAAAATGGTGCTCATCATATTTTTGTATACTTAAGACATTATCCTCAAATAATATTTATCTGTAAAAACGATGAACATAGCAAGATACATTGAAATTTTAAGCCATTTCAAGGAAAATCTACGAAGCACACGTTCCCTGTGCGCTCAACAATGTTTATAGTTTTTTTGTTTATGACAATGCTCACCCTCTCACAGATAATGTAGTGAAATATCTTACGGCAAAAAAGGGGTGGTGCACATTAGACACCCACCATACTAGTCTTATCAAAATCTTCTAGATTTCTTCCTTTTCCAGAGGCTCAAATTCGCATAGAAGCGAAAGAGACTTGTTGATATTCCTGACATCCAACGAAACGAGACAAGGCTCTTAGAACTTTAACCCATATGAAGACTGCTTGCAAAGTTTTCAGAACATGTATAGGAGTTCTCGATGGTTCATAGTTATTGGAGGTGACTATTTTGAAGTACAATAGGGTAAATTTCATTAATATTTCATCTAAATTAATGTTTCAAAACTATTCACTGAACTTTATTGCCTGAGTTTCTTAAATATGTGAGAAATAATTTATTTATTCTTTCATTATTGTCATATAAAGATTTTCCAATAAAATGAAATGATTAATTAATTACCTATTTTTCATACAACATTTTTCTATGTTTGTCTAATTTTAAAAATTATAATAATTGTTAACAAATATTTATGTATAAAAAAATTATAAAAAATTATTATGTTCCATTAAAATTTTGACTAATTATTTTCTATCCATTTAGAACGTTCAATTTTCAACCATGTGAATATATTTGTATTCAAATTATTAATTTCAAGAGATATAAACATTTTATGACACTGTATGTATTTTTTTAAATTTTGAACCACTCACAGCCATTACGGTAAAACGAATTAAATCAATTCGTCAAACAAACAATGTACAAGAAAAAAAATCAGCTTCCCTTAGCATTCAATAATCATTTAAAAAAATGATTGCACTTTTATTTTCATTTTTTAATTTTGCAAAGCTGCTATCATTACGAAAAAAATAATTTTCAGTTCTTCTTTTTCAATATACATTCTATATTTATAGATTTTCACCATTTTTTTTCGCTTACATGATCAAATATATTTTTAACTAATTATTGTTATTCACTTTTTTTGTTAGCATTTAACTGATCTTGTAAATTCTTTAATCGTTAGAAGACTATAAGCACAAGCTAAGCTAGTAGGAGACCCAGTGTTTGCTTACTAATGAGTATAACAAATTTCATTAAATAGGTAATAAGGAATGACGTTAATATCACAATATGATTTATTCTAAACATGAATAAATTATATGATAAAATTATGTAAAAAATAGTCCATTTCTTGAAACTCATTTTATTTGACACCATGTTATTTTAATTTTCATAGAACTATACAAAAATTATTTTCTTCTAAAATATTTCTCTTCTTAAAATTACTTCTACAAATATTTCATTTGCATTATGCCTAATATTTATTAAAGTGCTAGAGATGCTTTAATTTGTTAAATTAAGTCTCATGATACCTTTGAGTATTACGCTACCGATAATGTTCAGGTTAGAGAACATTGGAGTTTTATACATCTTTTCTTCTGTAGAAACAAAAATTAAAATGATATCAGCGATCAGTTTTAAAGTGGTATGCGTTTCTTGAAAATATTTTTACTTATGTGGCATTTTTTTAAAAATTAAATTTGTTTTTCAGCTTTATACTGCTAGAGCTGTATATGTTTTTCATAAAAACATTTCATTTATTTGCTTTTATAACATTATTTTTAATCGTAAGTTTATGTTTGTAAACTTTTCCTATCTAATGCTTTTTATTAGTAGTTTAACAGAAACAGCAATAGTATTAGAAAAAATATCATTAACTAAGATATATTGTCAAGTATTTTACTAGAACAAATTAAGAATCACATTTAAATCATATTTTAGATATATTAGTTCATTTTCACAAATTGAAACTGAGATGTATAAATTCAATAGATCAGTCAAACTTTCAATTGCTTATGACAGTATTTTTTTAAAAGCTAAAAACTAAATATTTTGTGTTTCTAATAAATAATTAAAAGATTATTTTCATTTTATGCTAACGATTGATTTGTAAAATATGTGTCAAACTTCTATAAGTTTCTTTCTAAAATAATGATTAAGTTGGAAAAGAAAATGTCTGTTAAGACACTATCTTAATGCTCAAACCTACAAACGTTAACCAATTTGAAATACAAGCATAAAATTATTCTAATATTTATATAAATGTCATTTTTCAAAGAAAATAAGTATTCGATATTTTATGAATTAGCAAACTATTTTTTCTTATACATTGAATGAAATTGTTAATTTATACCAAGAAACACTTTAATTTATTGTGCTTTTTTACTTACTTATATTACTTTCTAACTTACCTGCAATGGTTCAATTAATTTTTCCTTTTTATTCATAATGTGCACTTTTTTTAATATCCATTTAACAGCTGCCATGAAAATTAATATTTATACTTTTTTCTGTTCTAAAATAAAAATGGATTTTTTCTATTGATGATGAAATAGTAGAAAGTTTTTTAGAAGTGAGAAAGTTTTCAGATTTAGTGAGAAATGCTTTCTAAGCTATCCTTATATACATGCTTAAGGTTTTAAACGTGAACCTCTATTCCCATTAGACTCATTTAAAAGATTTTTTTTCAATCTATTGAAAAAAAAACATTTTAGAAATTCAGCAGTTGATTGTGAATCGCATTACAAGATTTAACATTAAATAAAAAAATATATGGGAAGTTGTGGGACATTTTGGTAATATTCTTCGAAATGTACAATACGAATGAATATGTAAAATTACAATGAGAGTTTTTAAGCATATTTACTTCTAATAACTAAGAAACCACACACACAGACAATTAGCTCAAACTTTGGAATCTCAATAATGTGACGAGGTCAGAAGAGGAGCTAGCACTTATCTCTACACATCTAGCCACACAAACGAAGAATCATGGATCTTACAAAACTTTAAGCAAAAATACGCTCCTTATCATTAGCGTAATAAATCTCTTAAGAAATATATTATCTAATAATAATGAGTACAACATTTTAATGTCGCTCATCTACTATCTATTGAACATCAAATCTCAAACAGCTTTGTAGCCGAAAACAAATAGAAAGCCAACGATGATTGAAGAGCAAATCTTCCTCAAGTTGCTGAGAAATTCAATGACCAGACATCAGCGTAAAATCTGCTTAAAGAACTGACACTGATAGGGAAGTTTAAAACCAAAGGCCCAAACACAAAGTAATATCGACTTCAAAGCGCAAATCTTGAAACGTTGCTTTGATCCGTCAATTTTTTTCTTCAATGGCTTAATTTTTTTTAAATCATTAGTCGCTTTCGTAGTGCTTTTTAGATTGGGATTAAATAATATATTTTTTTATTTAGGAATCTACATTTCTTGTAAATTTGATAAAAACAAACTAATTATATAATGAAATTGTAAAACTGTTCGTATAGTTTCAAGTAATACTAATACTTCATCAATTCAACAGCATATTCTATAATATTATTAAGAACTCATTTATCTAAATAATGAATTGTTTATTTTTTTAAATGACCTATCCAATATCTATATATGAAAACAAATTAATAAAACATTTTACATGTCATTCCATGTTATTGAATTTAACAAAATTACTGTACTTACAAAACTTGTTTTTATTTTGACGTATAAACTGATATTTATTTTATTTTTTCTCCCATCTAATACTCATTTTATTTTACATGCACATATAATGCTATGGACTTTCTTTCTAGCTCAGTTTCTAATCTCAGTATTTCATTCTTACTTTGTCTTTGTTTATCCATCTTCAATTTTTTATCTTAGCTTTCTAATATGAGGTTGGATCAGAAATGTTTCTTTATTATTTGTTTGCTACTACAGTTGTAATATTAACCTACATCATTTAAAGGCCGGATTTTCTTCCTTTTTTCTCTATCGTCCAATCTCTCAAATGGAATTTTCTGCCTTGATAGCATTCTGTAGATTACCAGCATCAAATGGGCTGAATCGTCTTTTTCATTACTTACGTTTTTTGCATTAGCCTTTTTTCCTGTTTCTTAGTTGTTGATATAAATATTTACGGATATGTTAATAATTATGTATACTAGGAATAATGTAATTTTCTTAGTAATGTACTATATTTGGAGTAATTTATATATTATCGTAATAAATAATTAATATAATTACGTGTTAATTGTTAAAATTGATGATATTTAATAGATAGAGAATGTATTATTTTATATTGTAATTTGATTTTATCCGAAGACAAAATGTAAAACGTTTTTATATTTTTAACATTAATAAGTTTGGGAATTATCTTGAATAAGGGATAGGTTTTCCATTTTCTTAATTTTTAGTCAAAGTAATCAAATCTTCCCTAAATAATAATAAAACTGCAATATTTCAAAATTAAAGTATCTTATGTAATTAAATTCACTAATTGTTATAACATTTATTAAAATACTCTTTGTCTTTAATAATGCAAATTTATCACTATTAAACTATTTATTTTTATAAGTCTAATAACTAATAAAATTCTGTTGATAATTCTGATGAGTACATCTTTCAATTCATGTGAATTTTTGGGATATTATATCTGTTTTAAATTTTATTACATCAGTTTTATTTTACCATTGAAACAGTATAATTATTGTTTAATTTATATAATTATATTTCAATCCTTAACTTTACTTGATATTTTTCTTGAAAAGTATTGAAAAAGGGAACAAAAAATTCCACTTTTTCACAGATTTACCCACAAACAACAATTATATGATTCTGCTTCATTTTTATGTAACACTTGATAAATCATAAATGGATTTGTTTAACTCACTGGAGATTTATGACAATAAAATTCCAACCACTGCACATTAATCACGCTAAATTAAATTATTTTATTTATACACTAATAACTATTTTGCTATAACTTGGATATAAAAATAAATAAACTACAAAAATTCATATTAAAGATATAATTTTTTGCAGTTTTTATATGTGACCTCAATATTTGGAACTCCTGCATAATTTTAATCAAATAACGTCAACGTAATAAAGTTATATCAAGTTACTTTGAACAGTAGAAAAGCATTTTTTTCTCCATAGTATTACATGGATTTCAGCTTGTCAGAATTTTGAAATAAAGCATGATTTTTACTCAGGCTTTATGATATGTATAAAATTTAAAAATAAAATAGTAAATTTTTAGTCAATATATAGTTTATCATGTACCGTATAAAAATTCCAGGTCATATATATTTTTATCTTTATTATGAAAATAATTTTAATAAAAGAAATTTCTTACTAGTCCTTGTACCTAAAAAATTCCATAAAAACATAAAATCATTTTAAAGAAATATTGCAATATCAACCAAGTTAAGTAGATACATAAATCCATATATTTTATTTTTTCACATGAGTAGGTTTTACATTTTTAGTTTGGTTGCTTATAAACTAGATATTTCTGTAACTATATAATCCTAACTAAAAACCTCAGGGCATAAATATTGAAATATAATCTTTACAAATATCTGATTACATGTTTTTACAGTTCAAACTTAATACGAAGTGAAAAGGTGTTTCCATTTTTCGTTTTATATTTATTAAGTGTTCTAAGTTTTTCTGAACTGAATTAAAAACTTCTGCTATACATATTCTCTTGAAAGTTTTAGACAATTTTCTATTTTTTTCAATAAGAACAAAATTTTAAGTAAAATCCTAGGAGAACCCCAACTTTTGGAACAAAATGAGAAAATGTGCCAAGGCTGAACAAAATGGAAAAACTGTTTAAGCTAATTTGTTTATTTGTAATTTGTAATAATTGTGTGATTATCTACAGAATGGTATTGTAGAATTTTCTATAAATTATAGATTTAAACATGATTCCTAATTATTTAAATTATAAGATATTTGTCAGTCTCAGCTACTAAATTATTAATTGGAGTTGCTTTCAAGTATTTGTTTCATCCAATTGGAAATAATTAAGCAACATGTTCCTTTCATCAATAACTTAAGAAAAGAATTTAAAATGAAAAAGGTTAACTAAAATTGCTCTTGTAATATCAGAAAATATTAAAGTAGTTAATTTATTAGAATTAAACTGAATTTGTCTTAACATTAGCTTTTCCATTTTTCGAAAAATATTGCAATACAATCATATTCAGGTGAAACTAGCTGATACTGTCCCTTCAAAATGCTGGTCTTGTTGAGAAGAAATTATTTTGAATGTTTTTTTTTTCAAGACGTTACAAAAATGGTACAATTAAATTGATTATTTATTCATGAAATAAATGATTTTTATTAGCATATTTTATCGGTATCTACTTTGAATGTATTGTATTCACAGAAAAATCCACCTAATTCCGTATACATTGATTGCTTTTCTTATTTATATTTTAGTACAACTTGTGTTACATATAATTTCATTGCGATGGCTGCGCATCTTCGTAATATTTAGGATTACGATGATAATTCGGAAAACTTAGAAGTATTTATTGGAAAGGCAAATTTTAATGCACTATTCAGCTGAAGATAAAAAGGTATTTAAAGTAAAAGAGATAAAACTTCAGATTATTGGTAAATCTAAATATAATTAACATCAAAATAAATGCAGATTAAGTTAACAATAATTTTAATATCCATTATCAAGCATTTAATAAGCATAATCGGAATTATTTTTTTATCCCAAAATGTTTTCCAGAACTGAGAATAAGAGAAAACTGATTCTTCGACAAGAAATGAAAATAAAATGTGCCTTGTTGGATATCTAGTTGCTTGGAATGCCAATCCCATTAGTTTAGTATTCACTTGGTGATCTTCAGTACCCGAAAAATTTTAGGCATGATTCTGTATCGGTCTACTATTTAATAATATTAAATGCTAAGTTATCATTAGAAATCTATCAGGCAGTTTTTATTCGGCCTCATTTCTCTTTTGTTGTTACTTTTTCTGCGCTTCTACATGCACTGTCATTGAACTTTAAAATGAGCATCTTCAAGGAAAATGTCAAGTTTCTGTACTATTTCTTTGCATATTATTCATTTTATTTTATTTTAAGTTTCTTTTCATTTTCCATTTCATTGTTTTTCTGTTTATTCTTATTTGTCCCTTTATGTAACTAATATACATTAAACCCAGCTACTGATTAGTCAAAACTACAAAATATTGAATACACTTTTTTTATACAAAGACTACCCACTTTTCCTTTTGTAAAGAGAGAGAGAGTTTATTTTAACATAAACACAAATTCTTTTTATTTAATGCTCCTTCAATGTGAATTTCAACTTTTCAAAATAATAATGTGTTATAAATTTTCTAGACAGATGATATCAAAATGTGAACATTTTTAAAAACTTTGTTATTAAATGAATTATGCTGAATCATTTGACTATAAAAAATTTTATATATATATATATATATATATATTATAAAGATAATGCATATTATTTAAAAAAATTAAATATTGCTATTTTGTTTTAACTGTCTATTGTATGATAAAAATGCCAAGAACCAAGCATTCATGCCTGAGGAATTCTGCATAAATGTATACTCTATTAAAAATAACTATTATTTTATAAATAAGTTTGTTTTGTTGTGTTAAGGTTTATAATTTTTGAGAAATATTCATCATGAATTTCTTGATTTTCCATGAAGAGCATTACCAAACATATTTATATTGAAAACAACTTAAATATAGTTGATTCTCCTAAACCAGGGATGGGCAAACTTTTTCGATCGCGGACCCAATATCGAAAAAATAAAGTTTGGCGGGCCAGGATAAATTTTTCTAAAATTTAAAAAACAATATACATGTATTACAATTTAATATATTAATGAGATGAATGAAAGTGCGATTTCATTTTTAAAAGTTCCTTATATAAATGTTCAAAGGGAGATGTACTGATTCTAAGGAACGAGGATAAATGCTCATCTGTCAGTCTACTTCTGAAATAATTATTTCTAAGGTTCATAGTTGAAAACAGTTGTTCACATATATAAGATTAAGCAAACATAGTACTGATTTTCTAGGTATGAGATATTAAATTTGGGAAACTTACTTTTGATAATGATTTGTAAAACTCTAACTTTGGCATATTTAGAAACAATTGCTTCAGATGATTGTTAGATTGCAACTCAATTGATTCAAGCTGGAAATCTGACCTCACTGCTTCTTAATTTACGTTAAATGGCATGGTAAAAATATCCAATTCTGCTTGAATGGCACTGAAATCTTGAAATCTGCGTTCGAACTTAAAATGCAGTTTTTTCAAGCTATCTTCATAATTCTTAAGATTCTCCTCTTCTTCTTTACTGAGGGTATTGAATTTAACCTCGGGAAATGATGTAAGTCGTTCTTACATAGCTGCCTAGCAAACATATTAAGTTTTAGTTTGAAAGCTTTGAGATATGACTAAATATCGTTGATAAATTTATTTTTCCCTTGCATATTGACATTCAAGTTGCTCATGTGACAAATAAAATCTGTGAAAAATGCAAAGTATGACAGCCATTTTGTATCTTCTTACATTTCGCACTCCGCAGAACACTGTTTCTCATAGAAGAACGACACAATGTCGTCTTTCAGCAACCAAACTCGCTCGAAAACACATCCTGCACTAAGCCATCTTACTTTCGTGTAATATAGTACATCAGAGTATTCAGATTGCACTGACTTAAGAAAATCTCGAAATTGCCTGTGAGTAAGCCCACGAGATCGAATAGTATTTACAAGCTTCACGATTGTATCAAGCACGGAATTCATATTCAATGCAGATTTACACAGTTTTGATTAAAGTGTCCAAGAAATTCAGATTTTTCCCTGTCATATTTGGTGCACCATCAGTCGTAATATTACAAATATTTTTTATAGGCACTTTCAAAATTAAAATCCCTTCCTGAAATTCACGAAAAATATCATACCTCGTTGTAGTTCTCTTTAAAGAACTCATGCACGCCAGTTCCTCAATAATTTCAAAGTTATCAACAACTCATATGAATAATACTAATTGAGCAATATTATTTATATCAGTGCTTTTATTCATAACTATGGAACAAAATTTAAACTGGCCAATCTTTGACTCTAATTGTGATGCCAATTTTTTATCTTCCATTCTAGAAGTCACCGTTTTTCGAGATAAGCTTACAGTCTCGAAATTATTTTTCTTGTCTCGACATAAAATATCACAAACTTGGAGCATGCATTGTTTAATGAACTCCCCATCAATAAGAGCTTTATTGTTTTTAGCAATATTGTATGCTGCAATGTAACTTGCATGTGTAGCTGCTTCTTGAATACTGCTTACCTTCTTGGAAAAATTTTGCCGGCTTGATAATTTTTTTCAAAGACTTTCTACATTTTTTTTTAAATTTTTTTTCCCATATTCGGAAATTGCTAAGTAATTAAAATTCTTATGCTTAGATGTGAAATGACGGGAAATGTTATATTCTTTGAAGACTGCTACAGCTTCATTGCAGATAAGACACACTGGTTTATCTTTTACAACTGAAAAAAAAATTATTTCCATGTCCATTCATCCTGAAAAGCGCGGCACTCTGAATCAACTTTACGTTTTTTAGTAGCCATTTTGGGGTTGAAATATTTTATGAATAACATAAACAAGCAAGCGCTACGCTATACTTTTAATAATTTCACCACACTATTTACAATGGCGCTATATGTCCACAATTTTTTAACAATAATATTAGAACTCGCGCTAAAAGAAAAAAGCAGCTATATGGAGCTTAAAATGAGCAGTCTGCCACATGTGAGGTCTAATTCACCTATATTGAATTCCCATATGTCTGCTCCACAAGAAAAAATAACGCTTGTGGGCGCCAATCTACAGCTATAACTAACAAATAACTTCCGTTTTTAACACTTTACCTATTGAACACTGCCTGTGTTTGCTATTGCTTTCGATTTATGTTTTATAGAACAAAAATAGAGAATGTAAACAGATTACCAGCTCTTTGAAAAAAAGAAAAATATATATAATGTTTAAACAAAGTAGAAAAGGAAATGGATATATAATATATGAATATTTCTTTTAATTTGCCTCTGACCGGCAAATTAAAATTTTATCCGCGGGCCGGATAGAACCTTTCGGCGAGCCGGAGTTGGCCCGCGGGTCGTAGGTTGCCCATCCCTGTCCTAAACTTTCGCAAGTTGTTAAAGTTCTTTTAATCCTTGACCTAAAATTAACTATTATGTTTTGATCTAAGGAAAGATATAAAATCTAGAAATGTTTTATTTTTATTTTCAGAACAATGACTCAAAAAACAAAACTCTTGTGAACTATCTCTTATCCTTTGACCCAAAATTTAACCACTTTGTTAAAGACAATGAAAAGGTTCATTTATAACACAGAAAAAACATTTTTTCTGAGTTATTGAAAAAGGGTTTATTAAAACGAAATTTTTAATAAATGAAAAACGGAATTTTTTAGAAATAGTTTATTTGTAACTCAAAAAATTTATTTCTCCCCTAAAATTCTCAATGAAAATTGTCATTAATGAGTATTTACATTACTTTTATTAGTTTTAATTAAACGTTTATTAATATCAAATATTATAAATGTATAAAATTAAATGTTATCATTAAGAAATTCTTGAAATAACTAGAAACATTCTTCTTTATTTTTAAAAATTAATTTTAAATAAATATAATTCACGCAATTTTAGTTCACAAAATTGTATAATAAATTATCTATGAAGTTTTTCATATTATTATTATAAATTATATTATTATTATTATATAATTTATAATAATATATAATAATTATTATATAATTTATAATAATAATTATATTATTATTATTTTTCATATTATTATTTTATTATTATAAATAATAATAATAAAATTTTATGTGACGAATATATTTTTTTAAAGAAACTTTATCACAATTTAGTAGTTAATTTATCAGTATGAAGTATTAAATTGTTCATTTATATGACTTTTGGTACTAAAAATATTGAAACTGCTTATCATTATCATGATTGCGATGTAATGAATGTGCAAATTTGTTGTGTAATGAATATGCAATGAGATATAATGAACATGAAAATCGCATTAAAGAAAACAACATATTTTTCATTGTAAATCCAATTTTACTCATAAATTTTAAACAAACTATGTATATACATTTAAAAAATTTATTCTTTATTGATATTTGTCTTTTTTTTTTCAAATTTTACAAGCAACTTTTAATATATTTGAAATAACTCTATAACTTAATTTGTATAGTTTCTTACAAATTCCTAATGAGACTACAGACTTTATAATTATCTGATTGAATTTAATCACATAAAAGAAATTCTTAAATAAAAAATAAAGAACTCAATATAATTATTAAATTCAGAGAAAATATTTTATAAACCTTTTAAAATTAATTAACTTCTGGATGTAAAAAATTATTTTGAATGAAAAAGTATGAAATTTACTGGTTACTTAAAAATATATTAATTTAATTTAATTATTTTCATGATATAAGACCTTTTTAACTACCAGTCTACATTTATTTTTTATAGAAATAAGATATTATTAATTTATTGTAACGTATCGAAACATGTATTTATACTTAAAATTAATTTTTTATTCAATAATATGTTAGAAAACATAATACGTTCAATAGTTAAATGATCCTTTAAATTAATTACATAATTAAAATTACCTATTTTAATTATGATAATTAATGACTTACTTTTATATATACATTTCTTAGGTCTTTAGAATATAATCTTTAGTATATGAGAGACAATAGAATTTTTAATACCATAGAAAAAAATATATTGAATTACGAGAGAAAAAGTTTGTGTTTAAAAAAAAATCTGTCATAATTGAATTAAGAAAAAAAATCAGAATTTATTTTACATGTAAGTATCAAATGTGTTTTAAAAATTCTCGTATAATCCTTTTTTATCATTAAAATAATTATTATATATTCTCATAAATCTTATTTTGTTACCATTTCTCCATGGAAGCTTGAATTTGAGTGTAAAATTTGATTACTATCTATAAGCATATATACTTTTAGATTTATAATTTTTTGCAAAAATATTGTATACGTAAACTTTGCATTCTTGAGAACATCACATAATCAATCTGAGAATTTGAAAATTATTGCTCTTTAAAATCAGCAAACCAACAACTTACAAAATTTCAAATTATTTTTTAACTTTGTAAAAAAGAACGGTATAGTGATTGAAAAGGGCATTTCATTACATGCGTGTTACTAGTAATTTTATAAGTTAGAAGTTTAAAATGCCAACTTTCTTGTCTTTATCATATAAATAATTAAACTAAATCAAAAAGCAGACATTTATTTAACTCAAATTTTTAAATACAGCAATATAAATATTTCTCTAAGTTGTATTTTGATAAATCCCTTAAAGTTATAGTTTTTCACAATCATAATAATTGAATACAATTCAGTTGTAAAAATGTTGATGAAGAAAAAAGAAATAAGTTTGTTAGGTGCATTATGCATTTATAAAAAAAGTAGTAAGTTCGTTTAAAATTTCTATGTCAAACAAAATATTCCAAGAGCAGTTACAAAATTTCAAAATCAGCAATCTTTTCCATTTGTAACTTTATGTCGAATGAGCAAATTCGATGTGTGAGTTCACAGTCCATTTCTTTATTCTTCCCCGTCCCTACGTTTAAAGATAAATTTTCAAAAAAGCGCTTTAGTTTAATGTATATGTGGAATAAAATGCAAAAGCTTCAAAATTTATTTTTAAAAGAAAAAATATTTTAGGTGATAAAGCTTATGTTGTGTTACTAAAATGTGTTGTAAAGTGTTACTAAAGGAGAAACATTAAAAATAATAATTTCCGTTCATAATTTCATAACATTAAATAAAATGTATTTTGTCAAAACTGTATTTTTCTCCGAAAAATTTAAAAATAACACGAAAATCTTTAAAAATTACAAATTCGTTTTTCAAAATGGTCTCAAAATAAAGGACTAAAATCTCCTAACGTATATTACGACAGTTGGAAATGCAAACCATACCTTTTATTGTTAATAAAATTACAAAATAAAAAGCATGGTTTTCTTATTTTGAGCACCTTTTTAAATTTATTAAAGAAAATGCCATAATTCTGAATACTCCAAGCTGAATAAAAAGAATACATTAATTATGAATTGGCTGCAACTGAATGAATGATATACATATATATTATTTTGTAGAACACTAATCATTGATGATTTGTAATGGATATTGAGCAGTATGTTGCAGAACAGATCTTTATACATGTGTGTCAAACAACGGAAGGACATTAAAAGGAAATTAAACATACAACGACGTAAGCTATCTGGAAGATTTTTTTGAAAGTAGGACATATTTACATACCATAAAAGAGAAAATCTGAAAAAATCAAACCCAAAAATCAAGTGTATATGCATGAAGAATAAACAAAAACTTTTGTATTGTAATTTCTACATTTCATTTTTGCATGCACTTTCTTTTTTCTGTTTATTATATCCATCTCCCGTTGCTTGATGGTTTCTCGAAGACTGATCTTTCAGTCCAGTCTTTTAACTATTCTTTTACTATTTCTCAGGCATTTCTAAGTATAAATATATGCAGGGGAATAATAAACAACCTTTATCATAACCAAATGATCTAAGACTTACATCTGGAATATTTCATTGCGAAGATAGACCACTGCTCAAGTTTTTATTGCTTACTTGCAAACATTATTTTAAATATATAATAGGTTGTGTTGTCAAATACATTTTGAAGATATGTTAAGGAAATAAATACTTGATCAGTGAATTATTTTCAAGATTAAAAAATTTAAACAAATTTGTAGACTTTATTTATATTTTTGTCATAGGAAATATTATTATGAAATCTAATATAAATTTACAATTAGAATACTTTATAAGGACATTTAAGATGATTTACATATATTTAATAATATTAATGCGAATCAATTTTTCTGTTCTTTATATTTCTCTAATTAAGCTACTGAATCCAAGCATTTTATAAACTTCCATACCAGTTAACTCTTTCACACACAAAATAATTAGTGTACAGAAGCTACTTAAGTCTCTTCAAAATGTAGTTGATGACGTAATTTTATTATTTTTATAAATTACGAAAAGTAGAATATTTGAAGCTGATAAAAGATATTTAAATATTTTTACTAAAATGACTGATTTTAATTGCAGACAAGAGGATTCTACTGTATATAAAAAAATTGTATCTTCCAATGATTTATAACCTCTATTTTTACACTATGGTTATTATATAAAATGCTAAATACAACAAAAATACTTGAGAAAACGATATCAGCAAATGGAATTTAAGTATGAAATCGGAGAATAATAAATACTGATTCAGGGATAAAATATATTTTTCGTGTAGTCAAATTCTTATAAAGTTCATTTAAATGGCATTAAAAACAATGAACACAAAATGATAAGAAATTTTCTTTTTTAATGAATGCGAAATGACTATTAAAACAAACTGTAGAATTTGTAAAAACGACATCTCAGAAATGAACAGAAATTTTATCAATATGAAATTGGAAAAATGAATATTATTAAAATAACCATAATTAATAAAATTTTTGATTTGAATAGTTCAGTTGATAATTCTATTATATCTTTCATTATTTCGAGCATATTTCGATATGACTAAGGTAAACGCAAATAATTAAAATATTTACGATTATCTATATTATAAAAATATAAAGTATGTGCAATGAGTTACATTATTTTGAAATTATTCATTTAATGAAAGGCAAAACCTTTATAAAGAAAAGGCAACAGTTTGCTAAATTTTTCAGATTAAATGTAATACTAATATTTTTTTAATATTCAGGGGCTTATGCACAACTGTTATTGTTAAAGTAGTTATGAATGTTTTAATTTACATACATTGTGAATTTATTATTAGTTTAAATACATTATCACAATTTTTTATTAAAATAGTTGTATTTCTATAGATAAGGGTTTCAAACTATAGATAAGATTGTAATTATTTATTATTAAATAATTTGCTATATTTTTCGAAGTAAAAATTAATTTAAATTCTTCACTGAGAAATTTCCTTTTATATTTTTATTAATATAATACTAAATACATTTTCTTAAGCAGTAGACTAATTTGTTTCCATATTTTTGTGGAAAATCAAAATTTTATTTAATGATTTTTAGAAGCATGATTAAAATAAATATTCTTTCTTGCTAATTTAAAAGAAATTGTAAATTATTCAATTTTTGTAGATAAGACGGAATTTAAAATTTCCATAGCAATAGATTTATTTGCCATGTTGTTAAATTTATATTTTAATAGACCACAATATGAATTACAGTTTAATAAAATATTTTTATCTGAGAATTCAAAAGTTATATCCAGAAACTTACTCTTAAGATTAAAGGTGTTGTCAAAATACTTAACTTTATGTAGACAAAATTTGAAATATATATGTCTGGTTCTTGTTTTTACTATACAAAAATTGCCTACGTTACAATATATTAAGCCTTGTTACTTTATTGTATTCGTTATAATTTAGTGATAAACTGCTAGCAATTATATTTATTGTTGCAAAATGAAAATCCCATTTATTATGTTAAAATATTTTAATTTTTCCATGTTTAGTTTTCATTCTAAAATGATTGATATCAATTTTATTTCTCTATTTCATTTATTCTCGCAAAGGAAACAATATAAATTTTATGAATCTTATTTCGTTCAGAAAGATTTCACCACTATTCCTTAAATATTTTATATTGTTCTTTTAATACAATAAATAATATATTATTCATGAATTTAATTATTATTCTTTCAAATATTTTTACATACGTTAACGTGAATTTAATATTATTATAATGTAAAATTATTTAATTAAATAAATGTATTTTAGTTCAAAAAAGAGTAAATTTTGAAAGTGCATTTAAAATTTAATGAAAGTATTCTAGCTTCAGACAATTATCAACTACAGGTGAAAGAAAGCATCAAGCCATTTATTTATTTTTTTATTCATAACAGTACAAAATATATTATTATTTTTTACTATATAATTTATCTATCTATTTATTTTATACTATTTATTTATTACTATTTATTTATTACTATATAATTTTTTACTATCTATTTATTTTTTTCAGAGAATGACTTCCTGCAAATTTAGTACTCTATAAATGAAAAATTTACTTACACTTGCTCAAATGAAAATAAATGATTTACTCATTTTTAATTACCTAATAATTTGACTGAAATTATAACTTTAATATTTTATTAGTTAAGTAATTAAATTAAATTAAATCATTTAATGAGTTAAAATAATGTATAATTTATAAACTAAATGAATATATGGTTTGTTAGTTCAAAAAATAGTTATATACTAATTTTGATAAATACAGATGAGGTGTAGAAAAAATCCTCCATATTTCTTCAATTAAATAAAAAATTAATTGATTATTAAATTTATTGCGTAAAATACATTTTTGAGCTTTTCTATGTATACATTAATTTAAAAAATAAACTTTCTTATAACAAAACTGAAAATTTATATTAATACTTTAAATTAATCTGCAAATTGAGTGTTGCGCTAAATATTATGCTAAAATTATATTTATCAATAAAATATTCAAACATTTTAATAGACCTCTTGATATTTAAATAATGATTATCATAGTGTTTTTGTAAACTTTATGAAATATTGTATTATTTACCAAGTATAATTATTAAAAAAATTTTTTTGTCAGGTATTTTAACTAATCATTTTGTATACTCATTAATTAAAGAGACAAATGAAATTTGCTTATACATAGGACAGGTTATAATATTTGTAAAAGACACAATTTTAATACATAAATAAACTCAAAACTAAATCAACTTAGTACATCAGATTTAGTATCTAAATATAACTTGCTTTCACTAATTTTCAACCTTTTTTCTCATTTCTAAATTGCAGCAATTTTACTGAAACATTAAAAATATTTCCTATTGCAATATGCAATTTTTCATAACTACCTGTAAGAAATAGTACTTAATATTGAATCAGAAAATCTAAGATATACAATAATAAAGTTTGGTAGCGAAAAACGCTGTAAGTCGTGAAAATAAAACAGGATATTTGCGGTTTATTTTACTTGACATATTGTATTATATTTTATTCAAGACTGTCTAGAATGTTTATAGTCGTACTCAATAAAAATATTTTTCTCAAGACTACTCGTAAATATTTTTACCAAGAATGTAGTTTACGTGATATCTTATTTCCCGCGTAGAAATGGTTTAAGATTTTAAAGTTATTGCTCCTTCAATCCTGGAATACCTCCGTAAATAGGCGCTGCAGGGGAGCCATCTGTCGCTGGCATTTGAAAAGGATTTTTGTAAGTAGTTTTAGAAAGAAAATCGATTTTTTTTTAGTTTCATGAATATTTTTTAAGCATTTAATTCTTTAGAATAAAATTGTATTATAATAACTTTTATCGATTTTAAGACAAATGGAATTTTAATTCTTTCCACTGCAATTTCATTTTCAATCATCATTCAGTGGCAGTTAATTTTCCCTTCCAATCTGCATTTTAATTATATGAATTCAATAAAATTTTTCTTGTTTGAAATAATTGAAAAATTTTGGAGAAGTAAGAAATTAATTTATTTTAGGCAGAAAATGAATTGATCACAAATCTAACGAAACATTAAAATTAACAATAAAATATAAAAAATAATTCATTGTATTTTTATAACCCAAAAAATATCATGAAAGTCTTTGTAAGGAATTTTCGCAAAATTCACAAGCAGATTCACAAGTTTTATTAGTTTTCATCAATTATATGAAGTAACGAAATACAATTGAATTACAAGAATATATTTTGTAATTATTTACATTTAAATTTATTCCTTGTTTTATTACTCAAATAATTTTTTGTTGTTTCAGTTCAAAATGTAAAATTGACTTTAAATTTTCAAGTCATTTGTGTTAATATCTTTTAATAGCTGATACTATTTTAAATACGAAATTTTGATAAGCTTTATATTAAGCAAGTAATTCCTAGTTTAGTGTTTATTTAATTGATTAATATATATAACCTTAAATTTTAATATTCCACAACATATAAATATTTCTTTGAATTAGTCATTAAATATAATATTGATGCATTTTTAGATTTAAAATAGGCTCATTATTTGACGTGTTAAATGTTTTTTTTTATGGAAACTACATTTTTTTAATAAATGTGTGAAAAATTTGATTGTTATTGCTCTTATCAAAATAGTATAAAAAATAAAAGTATTTTTGCTTTCAAATATATTTTCTTTTTTTGATTTCGTAAGCAAATCCATTAAAATTTATTATGATAAGTATATTCTAACAAGAATGAAAATATAGACTTTATTACTATATATTTAAATTATGATCACTAGAATATGTTTCTCTTTCCTAGTCTGCATATTTTATTTTAATTATATTTCTTCAATTATATAATTTTGAAATTATTTCCATATTTTTAACAAAATCTTAGATACATATTTCTTGCGACTTTTGCCTAAGTTTGCAAGGAAGTAAATACTTCAAAGAAGTAAATATGTTTACTCGGGAATCGAATTCAATATTTATTTCAGACCTTATAGTTAGATAGTTGTATAGATATGAAATCCTTTATTAATAATTTAGAGTTCCTTTCTATTCGCCTTTATATATTTTAATAATTAATCTCCAAGAAGGGGCGATTTGTTCTTCTTTCTAGTTTGATTATTCTATTTGTTACTCTCTAATGATATTATTTTGCAGACAAAATAAAGAGATGGTATAAATACAGATTGAACAATTACAAATATCTATGCTTCAAGATGAGAAAAAACTCTAATTATAGACCTAATATTTCAACTGCCAACTCGATAGAGTTTCATATTATATTAATATTTAAACGATAATCAACGACTGATTAGCAAGTTTCATATGATTTTTACTGACATGAATTTTAAGGATTTTTATGAAGATTTAATAAATTTCTTAACTTACTAAATTTATGCACATATGGCATTCTATCAGAGGCAATCAGTGGACAATCTCAACATTATCTAAAGTAGCTTCTAGTATTGCAGGTGTATTGTAGTAAGTGTATTTAACTTTAAGAAAATTGCTATTTGGGAAAAAATTATATTTACTATTTTTATTCATATTCTTTTATTACTTCTTAAAAAATGCTGCTTTATGCCACAAAATGATGTCTATTATATCGATCATGCAAAAAGATTGAGTAAAGCGTAGATCGTTTAAAACTATCTTCAGTTACTAAATCATCAAAATTATATCTGAGACTTCCTTTATCCATTCTTGATGTCGGAATAAGGATTTTATATCTTCTTATTTGCGGTACATAGGATAGGTCATTAACATCTTCATTACAATTGACAAAGAAAAAATATTTTTAAAAAAATATAAATGAAATAATAATTGTCATTATTTTTGTGCTTAAACATTCTCTCTCCGAGAAAGTAAAAATATTATGGGTAAATTAATCCGATAGTGTACAATTGTTTTTCTCTTTTCACAGCAATTATAAATTGATTGCAATTTTAGAATTTAAAAAAAAATCCCTTCTTTCAAATAATATAAGTTCTGAAGCAGTATTATATAAAGCGTAAATTAGTTATAATGGATCATAACGGACTTTATAGTAAGTTCAAAAACCAACAGTAATTAAAATTCAAATGAATTACAAAGGATTTAAGTAAAATTTTGAAATAAAAAAATGCATGTTTAACACTTTAGGGTATTGAGAGATATGCGCTGATATCAGTTTCACACAACTCCCTGAAGCCGTTTTCGTATCAATTAAGAGCAAACATTTAGTAGACAAACAGAATAAATATTTTATTTGTATAAGGAATATGTGCTCAACTTAGTTTTTACTTTCTGTATAAAACAGATGATCTATAAAATAATTGAAGGAAATAAGCAAACATTTCTATTAAAATGAGCTTACTAATATCATCTTGTCATAGTTTTTTTTCTTTTAAAATGTAAAATTTTTTAGGTTTGCTTATTTTAAAATATTGAAAATACTTGATCCTTTTTCATTGATTGTTTATTCATTGTAGTCAAATATTTTTTCCAGCATGTAATTTAAGTTTTATTCTCAGCCTATATCTTTAACTTTACTTCTGCAAATATTATCAAAGTATAAGACTTTTAAGAACATCAACAAACCCATTGATTCCCGAGTAAAACAATTCTTAAACCTGTATACTAAATGTATTTCAGAAATCTAATTCAATCTTTCAGATTTGTTTGCTTGCATGTTTAGAATGTCTATTTGCTTACGTATTTCCTGTTTTCAGTATACAAAGTAACTAATTTAAAAATTACGATTTCCTTGCTTGCATTGTATTTCATGAATATTAATCAAATAACTTATCTTTCCTATTACCAATATCTCTTCAAAAAATTTTATTGGAAAAACATTATTTAATGCTTAAAAATATATTCATTTCTGAAATTTTTGTATATATATATTATAATAGATTAAATAGAAATTAAAGCAATAAACGATGTAAAATTAATAAAATCAGAAATATTATTCTGAATTATAGAATCTAAATTTAAGAATCAATTGTAATAGGTAATTATGTGAAGAGCTTTATTGTAAATAGTTTCTTGGAAAAGTGTTTTTATAAATAAAATCATTTAACCTCAATAAATGACTATATTTATGGAGTTCAATGTTAGAAACATTTTAATTTTCAATGCTTAAAAATATATTAGATGAAAAGAAGACCAATAAAAATAATGAATGGAAATCATTGAAGATGACAATCAATATTATTTTAAAAGTTATTACAACCTGAACCAGATTATTGAATAATCAATAATGGTAACTTAATATTTACATTAAGTACTTTAACAAAATTTAATTTTTTGTTCATTTTTTCAGTGCTTCACGTTAAATAAAAATTATATATTTTTTTAATTTGTCGTTTTAAAGATATGACGGTATAAGCTATTTACGTAGTATATTTTATCTTCTTTCGTAATTGTCAAAATAAATAATCACGCAATTGTAAAAGTAATAATTATTTTGAAGAAAACGATCTGATAAATTTTACTTATTAACATGATATGAAATATTTTTATTTTTAAGGAATCTATTAATTTCTTTAGTTTTTTAACGTATCCATGTTATTATATAACTCCTTATTTTATATAAGTTCATTAATTTCTCAATTAATACTCTCAATTTTATGAATCATAAGAAATGCTTGTTTATTATAAATATTTTAGTCAACTCCAAAGGATAACAGTAACTGACGTTATTCTTTTTCCAGATAAAAATATAATTGATTATATAGTTCTTGAAGATTAAATTATTATTACATTTATTTAAACAATCTAAAATTATTCATTGATAGAATAATAAGGATATTTTTTTAATCCAAACATTTAAGACAAAATGTAACTTTCCATTACTTAAATAATTTTATATTTGTTAATATACCTAATAATAATAATATATAATTAAGTAACTATTTTAAACAACATCTAACACTTTATGAATAATTTTGAAATATATTTCAAATATGTGAAGCTCAATACCTCTGTGCAAGCATATAAATCTGAAAATTAAAATATGGAACTTAATTACAAGATATAAAATTGCAATTTATTTCCATAAATATATCGGTAAAATTACCATTTAACACTAAATTAACTAACGAACGCATGTGTCAGCGTTAAACTCAATTAGAAATTTACTCAAATATGCATAAGTTAAATGCACCGAAGACCTTAAATAATTCGTGAGTAGTTTACGTTTTAGTTTCGGTAATCAAGGCAGCAATGCAGATCATTTCACATTCCACAACAAAATTATTTCAAGAATCTAACTTGAGACATCATCAGCTTTTGATTAACATAATTAACTAAATAAAATCACTTATTTTAAATTTGTCAGATATCTTTGGATGAAAATAATTTAAATAAAACTTTGACTCATTAAAAGCTCTTTCAAACATCTCTCAAGGCATTGAAAATAAAAATAAATTTTTTGATATTATAATGAAATAAAAGGGATTATGTAACTCACTAATTTGATTTAGTCTTTTGAAGTTTTATGCAGTTATTATTATAATGAGTTAATATGTAGATTTTAATGAGTCAAACTTGTGTTTAAAATGTTTTCATCCAAAGACTCTAATACATTCAATTACAAATTATAAAATCTTAAAATAAACTTTAATAAATCGATTCCAACACATTTAGGAATACACATAACAAAAATTTTATTATCTGAATGCATTGAATTATTTTAAAAATTAATGATTTTAACATTATGAAAACTTGCATATTGTGATATAAAAATGCACGCTCTTTGATATTTTGAAGCTTTTTAAAAATATAAATTAAACTACAGCGTATTTAGAATTATTATAATTTTTAACCCTTAATAAAATAATTTTAATTCAGCTTAAAATCGAATGATAAAAACAAGTTTCTTTCTGATCTGCTTTAATAAACTGTTGATTCTTTAGTAATATTAAAAACTGACACACACGCAAACAGTATTATTTTTAATACTTAATTAATATATTATTGTGTGAGTGGAAATGTTAATTAATTTATAATGATTGCGTTTCCAAGAATAAAAGTTTCTTGGAAATGATATCTCTAAATTTTTAACATTTTTATCGTCTTTTATAAATTCCTCATTATATGAGCAATTTGCAACTATTTCTAAAGTTCAGGATATAAAATGTAACCTTAACATTAACAATAGTTTGTAGAAGCCTCTTTATGGCTATATTAGAGATGTAAAATTAGTTATTCCCTAACATCATAAAATGTCTAATTGCATAAAATTAGTCATTACTTGCAATTTTAATCACATTTTAAAATGCATTTGTTCCTGGTATTCTATTTTCCTTAAATTTCTATTTAATTTCTATTACTTAAATTTCTATTTTTAAAGCAAATAAATATTCTATAAGAAACATTTCATTTCATGAGAATTTTCAAGAAAAAATTATAAAACAGCATATGTAAATTTAGTCAAATTAATGTACCTTTTATTCTTGAAAACGTTGGCAAATTTATATTAGTTAATAAATATATCTTTTATTCAAAAAAATTGAACTTTACAACGTTTTAATAAGTAGAATACGACTTATATAGGTAACTTTTCCAAGAAAGTAAATAAATTGTGAAAAGCATTATACTAAGCATTTGTTGGATTAATTTCGAATGAAACTCCTACAAAAAAATTTAAATTATGATAGTGAATGTATTCAACTCGTTGCTCTATGTTTTCTTCTTAAAATATTTTCTGAAATAGGAGGAAAAAAGAGATACATATTCCCTAAGCAGATGGCATTATATTTTGCAGCTTACATTGAATTTCTTTTCCATTTGAAATGTATTCTGTTATCCATTAAAATTTTATTACTTTTATAAAAATGACTATTTAAATACTTAAGTAAACTCTAATGATTGTTGCATGCAAGAATTTCAAATGTTTCGTTCCAAAATATACATGTTAGTGAGGTAAATTATTGAAGAGAAAAAAGTATCATATTTATGCCTACATTTTAAAATAATATTAGCGCATTTATTTATTGTATGTTGCTCTTTTAACTGACAATGCATAATATTAATTCTCAAATAAAGTTAGAGAGCTAGAGGATTTTTATAAATACTTAATTAACTTCATTTTGTTTCTCTTAGAAATGAAATTATCTTATCAAAGAAATAAATTGTTTCAAAAGAAATACATATTCATCGACACATATAATTTGTGAGACTTTTATAACTTTATTTTAACACAACCGTTTAATATTTTATTACATATTTCTTATTCAGTTTTGGAAATAATATGAACACAATACGAAATTCTTCATTTGACCGAGGAATTTATTATTTTTATTTAATTCCTTTATTTATGATAAAACTTTTATTGAATTACATTATTTACAAATTTATAAATAATAGTAATATTAATAATTCAATGAAACTTAGAGTTTTACTAGATTATAAATTAGCATTCATTTAAACCAAGTATACATTTGATTTTTATAGTGAATAAGATGTTAATAAGTATTGATATTAAAAAAAAGCTACTATTTATAAAACTTAAGATTTTTTAAAGTAAACTTAATATTGCTTTCTTTCTTTAAAGAATAAATTTTCTTTTTATGAAGTTTTGAGACATTGCATGAAATCTGAAAAACATTAAGACATGAAGTCTAAAAGGAATTTTTTTTAATTTCATTCAATTTTCTGGCTTTTCTTCAGACATTAAATATACAATGAAATGTAAAAATTGATGTTAAGCTCAAGAGTGTCTTTCATATTTACAGCATTAATAAGAAACTAATTTAACAATTTTATGTATTATTCATTCGGAAAAAATCGAAATTACTTTCTTGTCAAATAAAAATAACAGTGATAAATGAGATTTACAAACATTCTTAAAAATTGTAAAATGAATACCAATCACATGAGCCTATTGGAATATTTTATTTCTTATCATTCATGTTGATAACATAAGTTTGAATTTTTAATATTGGAACATAAGTACCTTACTATGGTGGGGAACTGAAAAATGATGATATTTTCCAAATATTCACAAAGCATTTGATTAAATTGAGTTACTAAAGACACTTCTTAATTGTTGGTATGAAATTGTCATACATCTAATTCACAGCAAACGAAATCTTAAGCTTTAAAATTCAAGAAATATTTAATCAGAATATGAGAAAAGTCATTTAAATATTCTGAAATATAGCTATATGCAGTATTCTCAAATTTCCCCTCTATGTCTTTAACCTTCCAGTGGCCACGCGTAAGTGAGCGATACACTAGAAATAAATTTCGTTGTATATCTTTTGTTATGGTGACGAGGGAAACACCTGTTCTTAGCTATTCTTCTCCCTCCCTTTGATCTACTTTCCATTGTCGTCGAACGTTTGCGGCGTTAATAGGTCTCTGCCGATCAGTATTTTAGTGATATTCGTGAGCATTCAGGTAAGTTTTTGTTATATATGATTACATATGATTTTACAAATAAATATGTATTGTTTTAGACTTATATATTATGACAAGAATGATTTTTTTTCTCTTAATCTCTTTTAGTGTTAGAATAGAGACACTGTATCTCTTACATACGCACGACTGTTCAAGATATTTTATTTATTTTTATTTCCTTCCATTTTTTTCTTAGTTATGGCGTCTAAAAAGAATTCTTGGCATGAGAGACCCTAATGACTTCGAAATTATAATGATTTTGCTTTTATGTGACAGTGATGATGACGACAAGATATTTTTAGATGAGAGTGAAATAGATGAGCAGGAGTATGTTTCAGAAAGGGAAAGTGATTCGAAATCAAAGTAGAATGCAACAAGTGATTCCGAAGATGAAGGTAATGATAACAGTTTTACAGATAACTACATAGCCTACTTGGAGAAAAACAGAAAGATTATAGACTCTTGGATATTTCAAAGAAAACCGATCAAAAGAATTAAACGAGAACCCCGCAATATATGTATTCATGATCATGGAGTAATCGAACCCGTTAAAAATCTAACAGATATTTTGGACATATGGAAATGTTAGAAACGGATAAGTACATCCGTTCCATAAGAAATAATTGCTCACATGAGGGACAACAGAAATACAAAAAAAACTGAAATAAAAGTTTTTTGAGATTGTTTTACTTGGATGGTGTTTACCATGTCAGTAGAGTAAACTGCGATGAATTGTGGAGGACGGATGGTTTCAAGTAATAATGAGCTTGAAGCGGTTTTATTTTTAATGAGAGCAATACGTTTTGTGATAATACAAGTACAAGAACCAGAACGAAGAAAAATTAACCACTTAGCTCCAGTTCGAAACATATTTGAAAAATTTATTGATAATTGGCAGAAGTGCTATTTTATTGAAGAAAATATTACAATCGACGGAAAATTAGAAGGATTTCGCTGGAGGTGTGGTTTCACACAGTACATTCCAAAAAAAAAATATATATATATATGTATCATAAACATTTATGCCATGGTGGACGCTCGTATGTTTTACACCTATAATACAGAAATATATGCCGGAATGCAACCGAATGGTCCTTTTTCAATAAACAACAAGCCACGAGATGGTATGAAAGGAATAGCAGCACATATTTACAACAATGGAAGAAATTTGACCACAGATAACTGGTTTTCAAGTTTCGATTTAATTCAAGATTAGTCTAAAAAGAAAATAACAGTTGTCAGCATTTAAAAAAAAGTTAAAGCTCAAATAATTTGTCAGTTCAAGATCACAAAAAGCTAGAACCTAATTCAAATCTCTTTGGTTTTAGGAAAGATGTGTTGCTTTTTTCATACGTACCAAAATGTAATAAAACTGTTATATTGATTTATCCTTCATAACGATTCAGAAATCGATAAAGACACATTGAACTTAAAAAAAAAACATCGATTATTACGTTTTACAACATTACTAAGGAAGGTGGGGACACAGTGGACAAACTCTGCACTTCTGATGATGTTTCCAGGAACACCAGGCTTTGGCCTTTTGTGTTTTTTTTTCTCTATACTGAATGTAGCTGCGATTAATAGTTACATTATTCATTCGACAATAACGAAAAATTATGTAGAAGGAAATATCTGTGACATATGTAAAATGCACTTACGAAAGAAAATGTTGAGAAAAGAGCACCCGCATCATTGTAAAGTGAGCTAATATTAAAAGTGTTAAAAAGAAAAGCCGAACTAGGTATGGCAAAAGTGGAAGATGCAACGTCAGAGAAAAAGCGATTAAGTCTTGCCAAAAAAAAAAACGGACTAGAATTACAAGGCTCAGTCGTGAGATTTGCCAGAAATGTATATGTTTGTATCACATAAAACAAATTTGCTCTGATTGCAACACTGCAATAAAATAAAACTGAATGTTTTCTTCTTTTTCATATCTAAATAGCATTACTTTTTCTTTTTATACATAAATTCTATGTTATTTTCGTACTTCTATATTTTATACGCAAATTGTTCTATCAAAATATAACAGCATTGCCATTCATATGATTTTTAAATCAATTCAGTTAAACTGTGGTCATTTTATATTATTGCAATTTATGGTTATATTGTTCCTGCTTCTTTTTAAATAAAAATGTTTAACGTCATTGTAATTATTAATCCTAAGCGGTTTATAAAATAACTTTAATATTTACACCATTGAAAATTTACATTTTACTATAGCGTTTGAGGGAAGTAAGCGCTACCTTTCATATTGGTATGATGGCCGTGCCAGCTGGAAGGTTAAGATTTAATGAAATGCAAATTAAAAACTTCATGATAAATCTGCCTATAAAATGCTATAATAATGAATGAAATAATTTGAAAATTCCATTGTAATATTTTTAACAAATATTGCATACTTGCCTAAGTTCATGATTTACTTTCTTTTAAATTCTATAAACTTTAGAAATTTTTAGAAAATTATAATTCAAAATTTAATCCATGATCATCCGTCGCAATTTTACGCATTTAAAAAGAAGATACCAGCTTGTAGTTCAAATTTCCAACATACTTCCTGCTGTCTAATTTCTCATCAAAGTTGCATCGAACCATTGAGTATAACAATCAAAACAATTTAAACAAAATAAATCCTAAAACTTGTAATGGTCTAAACATTATGGAAATTAACACTTAAAATGCGAGAAAGAAATGATGGCAATCGATACAAATACACGAGATTTCATATACAGATATACTTCATATTTTTAACACAAAAAAACTTTCATAACATATTTTATATGTATTTCCAATTGTCATGGTATATCAAATAAAAAAGATCCAATTTCAAAATAAATATAACTTATAGGATATAATGGCATCAATTATTGTTTCAGGTCAAATGATTGCAACAATGAAATATCAAAAACTTTCTCAAAATTTTCGCAAGATATGACAATACTCGGATAATCACAGGAAATACCTGTAATAAAGATTTCAGTTCTTACAATTCAATACCAATATCATAATTTTTTAATGACAATACATGTTGAAAGCATATCTTATTATTATAATCTAATTCAATAAAAATGTTTCTTCAATGCACACACACATTATAAAGTGTATACTATTGGGTTGTTCGGAAAGTTATTTCGTTTTATGTGAAAATGAAAAACGTATAGCAAATAAATATTTCCTTGAATTGTATATTAATAATTTTTGTCCAATATCTTTTACCATCTTTCTGGTTGTAGCATGATTTAATATATATAAAAAGTTTGATTTTCACTAGCATAAAAACTTATTCAGGTGGGAAAAACGAAATGACTTTCCGAACAACCCAATACAATATTTTAATTCCAATACCAAAAATTCAAATCCATTTTAAATTAGTAAAGTATTTACCTTGGCCTGACGAAAATTTACCATCATTTTTATTTTACTAATCCATTAAAGTAACATGACTAATTTACATTGCGAATATGTAATCCTTTAATATACGTCTAAAATGTCGAAAGGCTAAATTTGTTTCTATAAGACACCTTTTAAAATTACTGTGCTTTTCACAAATTCATTATTCTTACAAGATTAAGTGCTAAATATTTAAATTTATTTTGACACTCTGTGGTAAAATAGCATCAACTGCAGTCTTTGATGTATTAACTATTATTAAGATGTTAGCTATTAGATTAGC
>JAPDSC010108395.1:65958-88358 GCA_026290005.1 Latrodectus geometricus
ATTCAATAAAATAAAAACAAATTTTTTTTACTAAATATTAACTATTTTAGATATTATTTAAATTCTAAAAGAATTGAGAATCAAACTTTTAATTTCGATGAATATATTATCTAATTGTAAAAGTATAAATTGGATTTCGTACTCAATTTTCTAAGAAAGACATATTATTATATTATCAATATCTATATAAATATGTTTTCCTTTTTTTCTATACTAAATTTCTTAGTTTATTATTATTCAGTTCATTTATTTTTGTTACTTAAGCAAATAAAAACTTCCGTCACAAAAAAATGTACTCACAAAATGACATAAAGAAATATCAAAATTTCAATTATATTTGATATTACATCAAATTTCTAGTTACATTTTTTTTCCTTTCCTTTTTTTTCCAAACATATTTTATTATTTTATGAACGCAATTTTTGTAAATGTAGCTTTATAAAAACTTAAAATCATTTCTTAAATATTTAGGAAGCTAAATTTTCTATTAACATTTCTTAGGAAAATTTTGAAAAGACATTTACTTTTGTGAATAAATTTAATATAAATCAATATTATAATTTGATTTTCCCTAACAGTTCTCACCAAAGCATATGCATTCAACGATACAGCACGATTTCAAAGAGGTTTTAGCGGATTTATCAAAGGATTGATGACTTTACTAATGAACTTTCCATTAAGCCTTCATAATCCTTCACGTGGAAAGCTTTGAAGCTTAAAACTTAATTTTCTCTGATTGATGAGATGCTGCCAGGGACGTTTTCAAATTCATTTGTATCTTGCTGCCCATGAATGTGCACTGTACCCTCTATCATGCGTTAAATACATATTTGTGGAAATTTTACACTCCAATCCATTCATCGATTTATTATAATCTATTTTATAATTCCAGGGTTTGTTTTCTAAGGAAACTTATTTAAATTTCAGTTTAAACTCGTTTAGGATATAAACGTATTTCCAGATGGTCTCTTTCTAGTTTTAATCTCAATGGAAAATTTCGAGTTGTTTGTTTCTAAACTTTATTTTGCATCTACCATTTAAATACCCTATTTTTAAGTTAAATTACACAATGATTATATTATTAAAAATTGCTTGCTTATTGTTAGGAAATTTCTAATTTAAAATATAAATTGTAGTCAGTATTGAATAATCTAACTACAATTATTTTGATGTCAATTATATGATTTTAGCTTATCTTTTATAAATATAAGTCGGTTTGGTGTGCTATAACGCTAAATAAATAATAAATTTAATTTTCAGATATAAATTGTATGAGTTCATTATGATTATTTTCTTTCTAAAATTATATTTGCAATTTTATAAATAATAATTATAATATATTAATGCAATTTTAAATTAAATTTTGTATCAATTGAAATAATTTATAGATAATTAAATATGAATTTTAAATGGTTTAGTAATTCATATTCAAATAAAAGATGATTTATTTACAAAAGATATAATTTATTATTTGAAAATTTCAAGGTAATTATATATTTATTCTTATACCATTACGCTGATTCCTATAATACGTATTATGTAATGCACGTAAATGCTTGAAATAAACTCAAACATCTTCATAATATAAAATAATTAAAATTTTAAGAAATATTTAACATGGCTTAAGTCTATTTGATTTATATTCAAGTATAATGCTAAGTGTAAACATCATAACAGTTAAACATCATAATTGTATTATGAAGGGAAAATAGAATAATATATAAATGTAAAAATTAAATGTTCGTAATTTAAATTATTACAAATAATTCATTTAAACAATTTAAAATCAGAATATGTACCTAGTAAGAGTATAAACTATTGACAAATAGATTATCTTTCTATTTACGTTTGAAAATGATTTTGACTTTTCTTTTCAGAACAAATTTTATTAAATTTTCGAACAGAGCAATTAGAAAAAACTTCTATCATGAAGTTCTTACTGAAAAAACATTACTGAGTTTAACATAAAAATAGTTATTTCGAATGTAGAACATTCTTATGTTTTTTTTTAAAATAACTTTAACCATCAATGCAATAAAAGTATTTTTCTGCATAAAAAGTAAAATATTGCTTTGAAATATAAACGGAACTGATACGTTTCAAGTTATAATACACTTATTTTTATTTCAAGTTATGCTATACTTCTTATTGTAATTGAATTTGTAAATTAAACCTACTTTTATGATATATTTCTGTACTAAAGTAAAGTTTTTATAATTTTTATATTCTACATTTCCTTTATAATTTATGGAGAACTTGAAAATCCATAGTAAAATTTTGTATCATGTGCTTTTTATAAAAAAAACCGTTTAAAATTTTCATAAATATTTATAAGTTATTTAAAAACACTTATATTGTTCTGATAATTTTAAATAATATTTTACCGATTTCAGAATGTGCACTAATTTATCCTTGGTTAATCATATCACAAGAAATCTCATAAAGTATTATAATAATTTATAAGGAAACGTAACACAGAATAAAAACTTAAATTTCATTTTTCATTATTGTAATACAGAATTTAAGATTTTACCTAAATTAAGAAATATTTTCTTTAAAGTTAAAATAAAATCGTGGAAAGAATCCTAGAATTTGATTATAATTTGAATAAAAGATTTCACATAAAAACGTTATTTATACATATTTACGCAGAAAAAAGTAACAATCGGAATTTAAGATCAAATGGAGGCTTGTTTTCTTTAATAACACACACACACACACAATGTTGTTCTAATAAGTTTTTTGTCAGTATATGAATAGTGTCAATAATGAATGTTTGCAATTTTTAATCAATGCTGCTGATAAGTGATAAGTTCAAATGTTTCGCAGATCCAAACCAGTTCAAAACACAATATACAGAAAAGAGATTAAAATGTGTTAGGTTACTTCATAATTGTAGGGATATTTCTCTAAATAAACTAGATCATATATTTTGGTTGTATTGAATCAATCATTTATCCAAAATGATATTATTTTATTATTTTGAAACAGTTTGCTTTTATCACACAATAAAATTTTCTACATTAATAACTATAGTGTTTTTGAATAGCTTAAACCACAAAGTAATTTGTGCAAAATTATTAATTATTTGTTTGAAAAATATTTGAATTTATAAATTAATAATAACATTATTTAATTATTATAATTTATAAATTAATAATTATAATTTGATCAAAATATAATTAATTTAGACGAATTACTGAAAACAGTTCTTTGAACGATCAATTTTATGCTGTTATATTGTTTTCTATTAAGCTATTTTTGGTAAAGTAATTAATTTATTCCTTTTTTATTTATATACGTCTTTTTCTATATTTCATTTTCGCATCTCATCATTTTCAGACTCTTTTTCGAAGTAAATTAACCTAAATATTGTGTAAACTAGTAGAGAAAAAGAAGATTCAATAAAACCACAAATTCAATATAAAAGAAATCCTTTACCAAAAATGTTCACAAGTAATATTTAGAAGTAAAAAGTCAAAAAATGATCTTTACTCTGCTGACATATGTAAAGCACTGTTCAAAATTCAAGTTTGATAAAGGTCTACAATATAATCGAAATTATAAATTGGCAAGTTTGATCAAATAGGAGACTGATTAATTCAAAACACACTAAAAAATATTGGGTTGTACGGAAAGTTATTTCGTTTAATATGAAAATGAAAAATGGATAGCGAATAAATATTTTATTGAATTTCATATTGTCAATTCTAGTCCAATACCTTTTACTACATTTCTGGACATAGCATGATTTCACACACATAAAACAGTTGTTTTTCACTTGCAAAAATCTGATTCAGGTGGGAAAAATTAAATGACTTCCTTTCAAACAACGATATGCGAAACTTATTTCTCTAATATGGAAAGGATTCTAAAAAAAAAAAAAAAAAAAAAAAAAAAAAAAAAAAAAAAAAAACAAAGTGGTGTTCGAAATTATTAGAATAGGCCAAACTGATAATTCACTTTTTTATCCGTAAATTAATGATTTTTTATTAACTATTTTACAGTTGTTAATTTTTAAGTAAACACTGATTGTATTATCTTAATTTTGGTAAAGTAAAAATTCCATTTGAGTACTTAGCAAAGTGGCTAATAAGAGTTAAATATTTAAAATGACATGCTTAAAAATATACTATGTATGTAAAAGGATTTGTTATTTTAAGATTAAATTAAATGTATTGGTCAGAAAAACAAAGCCATTTACTACATCCATTTTAGTAGAAATCTGAGTAATTAAGAAATTTAAAAGACTTAAGGAGTTGATTAAAAATTAAAAGATTTAATTAAGAAATTAAAAATAAAAAAATTAAAGAAACTAAAAACATAGTAAAGTTAAGAAACTTAAAGGCAAAGTTTAATTAGAAAATTTTCCACATGGTTCAAAAAACATTTATTCAACTTATGCATAAAATTAAATATTAAATCTAATGATTAATTTTGTTTAAAATAATGAGATAATTAATCATGCTAAGAAAACAGTACCAATGGTATTAGTTAAGACAGACAAAGAGACATAGATGAGCAATAATTATGGAGGTCTTGGGGTGAATGTTATTCACACAGAATTTAAGTTAGAAATTGGTCCATACCTCATTAACCAATAATGTATTTAAGCAAATTATACATAGTTATAGAAACACAGAGTCTGTTCCAAAAAATAATAAAGTTTGAAAGGGATTGACAATTTTTAAACATATTTATATGTTCTAAAATTACTCTAGGGATTTGGAAAACACCATGTGTGAAAATTAACTCAATAGAATAAAGGTTTAAGAGGAATTAACTATGCAATTAGCAAACAAAACAATTGCAGTTGAAAGGAAACCTATTAGGAAGCTTTTAAGTATCCATTTCATTTAAGAAATAATTATAATAAAATAGAAGAAAATAAAGTAAAACATTGTTAAAAAAATTTAGACAGTTTAAATTAGATTATAAGTACGATCGAATCCAAAGTCATTTTCGTCATGAATTAAATTATTACACTGGAAAGAGATAAGATTTTACAGGTATGATGGAAAACATGAAATTTATATATTGTATGAAGTATAATAATTAGGGATACAACCATTCCATGTACACAACGTATATATCAAAATTTAATGAATAAATGCATGACTCGAAATAAGATAACATCTGGGCTCCTTTAAATTAGCCCATACTGGAAGCCATTTTTTTCCGATCAATGAAATGATAATGATTCCAAAAGCACTGATTTGAAATCGGAATGAATATATTCCAAGTTCTTTTAATTTGACTGACACATTTGTGGTATGCAATTGCTTAAGTACTACAATAAACTACAGAAAACTGAACTCACTTGTTACCGATGCTTGGGGTATCGCTGAGGCCTAATAATTTACCACGTGTGGAGCTATCAAGATTTGCTTAGAAATTCAATTAAGTTTAATTCCAGATGAAGATGAATGAAATATTCACAGGAGATATATTTTTTCCATGTGCACTGGTGGAATAAAAATTATTTAAGGTTTATTGACATTTTATTAAAGATTTTACGAATTTAGAAGGGAACTCACTGAAACACGTTTTCACTCGGTGAGAACTGGATGGGATCTCGCTAGACGATACAAAAGAGATCAATTATAAAAAATGCTGGGATGAAAACCTGAAAAAAAGTGTTAAAAATGGAGGTCCTAGATGCTAACATATAAGACATTGTTCGTTATTGAAATCAAACAGGCGTCAGCTAAATTCTTGAGATTGCCAAATTACAAGTTTCGCATTGATGAAACCTTATGAATATCTTAGTTTGGGAAAAGTGAAACAGACTTTTGTAAGATGGAATTGAATTATAACAATGGCTCTGAAAGAATGAAAAAAACGTGGTTCTCCAAAAATCATCAGAAAATATAGATTATTAGAAAAACATATTGGCATAACAATTTACTAGTTTTCTGTAGTCAATGTTTTTTTATATAATCTTATTTTAACCATAAGTATTTGATATTGTGATTCCACTTATTTTATTACCTTACTTAATTTCCACCAATTACGAACACCAATTAAGTACTATGCAAATTTCTTAATGAATTATATTTAAATACTTAAAATAACATACTCAGAAATATACATATTTGTATATATGTAAATGGATTGGTAACTTTAAGATTAAATTATAAAAGTTTTTTTTAATTAAAAATAAAAGCCAGTATATACATCCATTTTCTGTTTGAAATGTGGGGCGAAAAATAATCAATAGAGAACACAATATTGAAAAATAATTTTTAAATATTGTGTTAAAAATAAATGTTGAATTGAAAAGTAAATTCGAGATAAAATTTGAAAATAATAACGACAGAAAGAAGCAAAAAGTGGTTTTAATTTGTTTACTTAATTAGCTTCTTATAAGCGGGACAAATTCATTTTTAAATATTTATGGTTTAGTTAAAACTTCTATTTTAAAGAATATTATGCTAAGGATAAATATTTAGAAACCAGAAATCTGAGAGCTATTAAAAATTAAAATTAATAAAATACTATTTCTAAATGAAGATATAAATAAGGTTTTTTTTTCTTTAACCTACGCCAGACATTGGCATGGCTGTCATTAGAAGTCATGCCAAAGTCTGGCGTTAGTTTGAGACGGGATTTCTGACAGATAAACAAAGTGAGAAAATTTTTTAACTGAGTAGACTGCTGCTAAGATCACGTCACTCTGTCCAGATCAAGTCATCTCACAAATGTCAAAAACACACCATAATAGGCCAGAGTCAGAGTATCTGCCAAACCAATATATATGCTCTTTACATTTAAAGCTAATTTTCATTAAATGACATGAAAATTTTTGCGTAAATTTTTGCAGAAGTTTTCTAAAATGTACTAATTTATTCCGAAACATCTCATAATGAAGTGAGAAATGGTCATCTCTCACTGAGTTTTCATTTACTCTATATTAATGAAAATTAAATATTTAATCATTATGAAGAATGTATTTTTTTCATATTTTTAAATCTTAATTTATAAACTTATAGTTTAAATTGTATTTTATAATTTATTCTCGTTGTCTGCAACAAGTTTCCTTAGAGACAACTCTTAAAATAATTTTAAAAAATAGCATTTTCTTTTTATATAACTTTATAGGATATTGAATTTCATCAATAGTTATAAGACTTTAGATATTGTTATTATGTGAAGTGAAATCGGTTCTTCATCAATAGAATTTGAAAAAATGAGCAAAAAACACAATATCACGTGAAACAGGAAATCAATTTAGTAATAAACTCACGCTACCCCTGTTACTGATTTGAATTTTAATATTCCTTACTGCCGTTGTCTTGTGCCATATTTAGGCTGACAGTATGGGGTGCGCTGTTTTACTTTTCCAACTAAACCGTAAATTGATGTGATTACGACTTCCACAGTACACACATGCCATAGGTACCCATTTATAGGGTAGGCAACCATTCACAACCCATTTATACATACAAGGAAAGGAGGAAAGGGAGAGAGAGAGAGAAAGTACATCCCTACCCTAAACGGGATTCGAGCCTAGGACCTCCCCATCCGCAGTCAAACATGCTCACCGATAGACAGGGGGTGGTGACAGTGTTTCCTTGTTAGTAATAATTATTAAAAATAGTTCAAATTCACAGAAAAAATTTTAAAACAAATGTAAAAAAAAATTATCTAAATTTTATTTTACAATTTCAGAAACCAATATTTAATTAATAATTGTTTCAAAAATTGTAAAAACAAAATCAGTAATAATCACTTAATTTATATTTTAATGTTAAATAAATATTCAATGAAAACAAAACAAACCAGTATCCTTTTTAAGCACAAATATCTATGTCATTAAACTATGATTAAACGACATAAATATATATTTTCCATGCTATAAAATATAATGCTAATAATAATTTGAAATTTCAAGCTGATAAAAGTTTTCCTTTAATCATATTATGCAGATACCGGTGTCTGGGAATATGAAAATATACTTCATTAATTTCAAGTGGTAAATAGAAGTTTCTCTGATCGGTGTTTTCCACACTCTCTAACTCCTTTTAATTTCTGATATTTATTAATCTTAGACTACAAAAGTTTTCATTCATCAAGGGAACTTATTATTAATGACAAAGTTGCATTATTAATCACTTTATAATAAATTGTTCATCATAACTTCATCAAATATAATTAAGTTTGCCTTGTGTTTATTGACATAAATTTTATTAACTTTCTAGTTCCGTTTCTATATCTTGAATTATTCTGTCAGTAGAACCAAAGGAATTTCTATAAAGATTTATCTCCAATACATAATTTTAAATCTTATATTAATTAATTGGTGTTCTGGATAAATGATTTATAACATTTCATTTCTAAGCTTTTAATTCTGAAACTTCCTACGTTTTTGTATTTTGTTTTTTATTCTTTAATCTTATTCTATTTACTTTTTTTTCAATTTAAGGAAGAAAAATAAAATAAAAGTGTTCCTTAATGAATATTATCATTTACATTTAATTATATCTAATAAAATATTTATTTCTAATAAAGTCAAATCAATATGAGAAGTCAAAATTTGTGAAAAAGTCATTAATTGCATACCTGACTTTCAGCTATTTTTTCTAATGCCTTCCATGATTCACAATAAACTTCAAAAAAAGAGCCAAAAAAAAGTAAGTTTCACATTGCTTAAATTGTTAAGATGTATTCAATGAAATATTCCAATCTTCTGATATTGCTTAAGTTATAATTTCTACAAATTTTCAAATATAATTTCTTATAATCTTGAGAGATAACAACCCATAATCATACGAAACATTTTACAGAAGTTAATTATTAAATAAATGCTTTATTTAATTACTCTCAAATGTTTTAAAACCTATGGGTAATTTATTTTATATGCTTTAATCATATGCATCTTATTACAGCTATTATTCATGCTATCATCAATATCAGAAAGTTAATAGTAAAAATTCTGAGAAAAATATCAGTATAACCGAATTTGAAGTTCATATTGAGATGAAAACTTACCTTTAAAAGCCAAAAATGTAAGAAAGAACACATAAATATAAAACAATATATCGATAAATAGACAGAAACGTATATATATATATATATATATATATATATATTGTGCATGAAGTTAAATTCAATAGGGGTTTATATTTCAAAACAATACTCAAATTAAACCAGAATCCATCTCCGAAATTAAGTTCTGAGGAGAATATTAAAGCATCAACAATTGAGCTGCTACCTTAATTTCAACATGAAAAATGTTAAATTTATACTGATATCATTTGTATTTTCACAATAACGTGAACATATTTCTGATAATATTCATTCAATTTATATTCATAATGATTATCTATCTTCAAAAGCATTGCGTATTTATTAAATATTTTAAAGTAGTTATTCCTTTCAGTTTTTCAGGATTTAATATAGTTTTATACCATGACTTTAATAAAATTGAAATCAAATGTCAATTTAAATTTTTGTTTCTTTTATTCATGCAGGATATTTGATAAAAAATTTAAAAATAAATTTCTTTCATTTCATTGATAAAAAAATTTTTCACTTCATAATTAATATTGTATCTAAGTATAAAATTTCTAATTAACGCAATTACCGAATTTTTTTCTATAAGTTTTTAATTTAATTAAATGTATTCGTTTGCAACAGAAATAATAAATCTTAATAATGAAAAAAAAATATTTGTCTCAACCAATAATTATCCACGATTTTTATATGTCATATTTATTCTTTTGAATTAATATATCCCTAATTATGTTTCTTTCTTAAATTCTTTTCTAAATATTTCATAGAAAATTATATTTGATTTCATAAGAGAATCATTTGCTTCTGGTTAACACTCCTCCTCTCAAATAATTATTCACCATTTATTTTAGACTCATTAATTTTTCTCTTTCTCTTTAATCTTTTTTATTTATATATTTTTCTAAACTATAATTTTATCTTCTTATTTTTTCGCATTCTTTCTATAGATTAATACTTTTTCTTCTTTTTGAATTATTATTTCCATAATTTTATTGACCTATTAAACTTCTATAAATTTTACATATACTATTTTTTAACACATTTTTGTATTATTCAAATCTATTTTATTTTGAATGCGTTACTATTGGAATTTTATCTTTTAGCCAATTGTAAAATGCATTTATTTTTTTTAATCACACAAGTTTTAAATTTTATTATATTTTGACTGTGATTATATTTCAAATTTTCTAGAATAATGTTTTATTATTTTTGGTTGACACTATCTTGGTAGATAATATGCGTATGTGTGTAGATCAAACTAATTCATTTTTTGGTGTCAGGCAAATTTAACTGTAGTCTTTCCCTTTTGATATTTCTTTATATAGTTTTCCCGAATATTTTTGTGTTTTCAATATCCAATATGATATTTTACTTACATCTAAATATGTATTAACAGAAAATTTCAGTTTTAATAATCAGTTTATATATCATTTTTTGGTTTCGATAGCTTAATTAGTGATTCAATAATATATAAATGTATAGTCTCATTATAATTTCTATTTACTTTTTCATATAATATTTTTATTATTCACTGAATTTTCCAATATTTTGTAAATCGAATACTTTGTAAGAGCATAAGTAAATTCAAGTATTTAAATGTGAAGGAAATATAAGGATTCGAAATATAAATTTCAATTAAGTGTATATAATTTTTATCTAGTATTTTCGTATATATTTTACTGTAAATAATTTTAATCATGAAAAGAATACCTTTTAAGAATTTATTGGGTATAAATATATGACATTTAAAACTACATAATTCATTGTGAACTCTTGTTCAATATACTTCCTAGAATGTAAACCTTTTATTAAAAGAATATGAAAATACGAAAAAATTATACACAGTTACAAAACAAAACCATTAAATTCAGGGATTACATTTTCAAAGTTGCAATTAAAATAAAAAATGCTACATATTTCAGTGAATTCTAGTAGTTTATTGCATCATAATTCATTGGTATTACCATAAAAGTCATTACTTGCTTTTGTAATTTTATTTATTTGATTAACATAGATTTTTTTGTCACTATTAATAATACTCATTCTAATTTTAAATTGTGCTTTATTGTGCTTTCAATATTTAGGCATTTATTAATTTCAGTATTTTTATTTTGCATTTTATGAAATTAATTTAAATATAATAAGATAAAACACAATATATATTTAAAAAGCACTTTGATTGCAATTGTTTTTTTCTTTTTTTTATAAAAAATTTAATAATTAAAAAAATAACTTTTATAAAATGCATATAAGTAATAAATTTAGTGGAGAAGAAATATCTCAAATTTAGAGAAGAATACTTCCTATCTTTAATTTCAATATTTAACGAATAAAATCTACTGTTATATATTATAACGTAATGTATATAAAGTTCATAATACAAAATTATAAGTTTCTGATCTTTTTTGTTATGTATATTTAAATCTTTTAATCTTAAATATTACTTAAACAATTAGATTAATAATGGATTCATCATTCTGACATACATTATCTGGAAAAATAAATATGTATCACAAACAAAATTAAAATATATATGTAGGATCCAAAAACATAACCAGATGTCCAGACCTAATTATGAGAGAGCAACGCGCATGTTCCTAGCGAAACAAATATCAGCGACTCTTGTTAAGTGATACATTGTAATAAAGTTAGAGAGTCTTACTTATGCTTTGCGTATTTGAGCAGGTGTTAAACCGATCATGGTATTAATATTATGCTGTTTACTTGTGAGAGAAGGTCTACACCCATATAGATGTGTGTTTTTATGGGTCACAGTTTGTTAAATATTTATGTAATAATTAAAATGTGTCAATTTTAAAACTGTATATTGCTTAAATGATCCACTGACACACTCTATATATATTTGTTATTTTTCCTTCACATTGATTTTTTTTAGTTATTAGATAATTACAGATTCATAAATGTCAATTTAACAAGAAGAATATTTAGTTTGAAAATGAAATTTTAAAATAAAAATAAATTAATGGAAAAAAATTGTAATTACAAATTATCGGTGCCACTATACTTTGAATAAAATATTTTTATTAAAGACAAATGTGTATTTTAATGCATAGTTAAAAATGAAAAGGAGGAGAACTTGACTGTATATTGTAATTTGCAATTACTTTAAAATCTGAAATAAATAAAAGTTGCTTGAATTTAAAATTAGTAAAAATTGCTGAGAAATTGGGTTCTTATACAATCTTATGCATGAGGTGATAAAACTACTTGCTGAATAGGAAATTAATAACATATTTCACGTTCTTAAAAATATCCCACTTTATATCTTGAAGGATTTCAGCAAATAGACATACGAAGAACTATATCTGACCAATATAGAATGACTTTTAGAAAAAAAATGCTTTGGTTACATCACAATTATTTACTAAATGCGTGTAGTTCTATGGTACAGTATTATGAAATTGTTGCATTGTTCTTCAAAAAGTTTCATTGTATAATTTAATTTTCATTTATTTTAAATGATTTTACATTCAATTCCTTTCTTTATTCTAAGATTTTTATTTAATGTATTATGTTTTAACTAGAAAAACAGTAAAAAAAAATTCAAAGCTACAATGCTGTAAACATTGAGGATCAGCTTAGAAGTATTCTTCCAAATACAGTCACGACTTAATGTTTAGTGTAACTGAAGCCAGGATTTTACAATAGATTAATACCTCATTCAAGCACACTTTTTCTATATGATTTGATTCCCTGAAACCATTAAATAATGATTAGATTATTGATATTACGGAAAAAGTGTTTTAAAAAAGCACTTCAAATGATTAAAAAATATAACATATAAATTTATTAAAACTATTTTCATCATTTTATAAAGTTAATATCACTTTATTAATTAATGCTTTCAATGTGAAAACATTTCTGTAAAACATAAATCAATTACAATAATGTTAAATACCATTAGGATATATTTACGACTTATTTCTGAAATTCATACATTCTTAATGTTTTGAATCTTACTTTCATTTCTCATAAGGTATTAATTTATACAATTAAAATTTGAACATTTTGTATTAACATTAAACTTTTATAAAAAATATGTTTTTAAGCAATCCAAATAGTAAAATTTTATTATTACTTTTTTGAACCATGAAACGGAAAATTTTCTTTCTTAATGGGGTTAAAATGTTTTTCTATAATTATAATTATAATATAATTATTTATACTATAATTGAAAGGGAAAGAAGATGATGAAATACTTAAAATGCTTTGCGTATAAATTTATTTTTATAAAATGATGAAGAATTACATAAATTATAATACGGTCTGAAGTATATTTCTATACATGAAATAAATACTTCAGCATTCTGTGATATTAAAATGTTCAAAAAATAATTTTAAATATTTATTTAAATTTAATTTGCTTTTTATTTTAAAGTTATCATTATAATTAACTATTCAATAATTTTGTTGCATTTCCTGTCTTTAAAAAAATAAAATATGTATAGAGCTAATATATTTTATTATTAAGTTAATAAATACCTTGTAATTTATGAAATTAAAAATATATTGAAAAATGAGAGCAAAATATAAATATTTAATTGCTTATGAAAATTTACTTAAAAACTACATTTATTATTGTACTACATTTATTATAGTAAACTACAGTAGTTAAAATGCATAGTTATTGCAGTGTTCACTAAAAATATATATAAATGATTGACATTTTTGAATTTATATATTAAATTATCTTCTAGAAGGATATATTTATTAATAATATTCTCTAGTATAATCCAATGACTCGGTTATGTAATAAATTTAAGTATGATCAGGAGATTCATAAATTATCCTATGTGATCATCAAACAGGATTCCAACCTAAATGTTTCCTAAGTAATTTAGTTTATATTACATACAATTAATATAATTAGTAATAATTTACATGAATAAATTTAATCGTAAACATTTGATATCATATTAATCTGATTAATAAATGAGAAGATTAACAAATCAATTAAAATTTAATAACCTTCCCAATAATTTACAAGCAAATTCGAGAAGTTAAATGACAGTTTGAGCTAATTTATAATTAAAAATTTGCAATAAATGTATGATTATTTGATGGAATTTTGAAAATTTGAAATTACTTTTTATTAAATCATCAGTATATAGATATTTTTTCATAAGGGTTTTACAGATATAAGAACAGAAATTCAAATTTGTTTCATTTACAATGCATAGAAAAAAATGATTTCCGAGCAGTAGAAATATCCGTTAAATCCATGCTAAAAATAAAAATTTTATTTTCGAAATAATCCTTAGATATTTTACATTCCGTTACATAATTCATATGATCTTAACTATTGTAAATATCTCAGAATACGAAAGCAGTTTTATTTTCAAGATAAAAGAAACTGAATCTCGAGAAGGAAATATTATTTCAATTTTTTAGGTAAATAACTTGTACATTTTTTAAATTCAAATATACAGAATTACTTTATTATTTGATATGTTATTCAAATATTTAAAAAGAAGGATATTTTACAGTTTGTTACACATTAGAGTTTCAAGCTCTATACTATATAACATTTCTTTTGCTGATTTTTATTATGATATTTAAGATATACTATTTATTTTATGTATTATAAAAATGGTAAAAAATGAATTTGTTTAAAATATTTTCAGCTTATGAAAATATTTTGCTTTTATTAAACATTTATGTTGAATTTTTTTATTTTATTTTTGCAATTATTATTTAATTCGTATAACGTAAGATATAGATAGTAACGTAAGATATAGGAGGCAGATGACAAAGAGTTTTTCTTCCAAACACTTGTTTTAAAATATGAGTATCATATTACTAATGAAAATTAAACAATAACAATACTTTAAAATATCATGTTTAATAAAAGTATATTGCAAGAAATTATGCAACAATATTAAATAATGTATTGAAAATATATAGAAGTTTTAATGATTTATTGTTATCAAGGAAAACAAGTTTAGATGACAAATTAAAATATCTTAAAACTTTTTAAAGTAGTTTATAACAGAGCGCATATTATGGAAAAATGATTTCCTCATTGTAACACACATACGTTGATACTTAAAAAATAAATAATATAAAAACCACAATGGCCTATTTTAGTTTAAACTCCTTAACGTGAAACAGAATTCAAAAAATGAGGTTTAATTACAAACAAATTAGTATTCCTTTTGTGTAAGCTATTTCCCAACAATTATTAAAGGGAAAAAACAAACGGCGTAAAGTTTATAGAATGAAATCTTTCATGTAAATAAAAGTCTCAAACTATTAATTTTTTAAAATATTATGAATATTGTGAAACTCTATTTAATATTTTTATATTAAGAAATTGAAATGTCAATAATTGAAAACTTCTATTTATTCACTTCCTTTTATTTTGTTCAATAACGGAGATCTTTTTTAACTGAAGCTTATATGCTACATATATATAAATATTTTGTAAATTATTTCCAAATAATTTTAATATTTAACTTTTTAGTGTTTATTAAAAGAGTCTATGTTTGGGTAATTTTATCCTATAAAAGTTATTTGAATTCTATTATTCGTGCATTAATTTTAGGCATATATTTTATTTCTTTTGAAATGGAAATTGTATTTTTGTTTTAGATAAAAATTAAGAATTTTGTTTTAAAATTCAAATTAAATGAAGTATTTTAAATTGAAAATTATTTTCAACAAAACGAAATTCTAATATGTGAAGTAATCGCTAAATTGCACTTTTAGTCTTAATTCATCTATTTTAAATTTTTACTAGATAAGTTTATAAGTAATTTATAAACTTATCTAGTTTAAACTGCTGAAATATTATAAATAAAACTAATTAATGCTAAACATGCATACAATAATTTAAATCTTCTTGCATATTGTTAACCTTTATTTTTATTTCACTTAATCTTTACTTTCAGTAAACAAGCACGAAGTCATTTCTTAATGCTTAATGCTATAACAGATTCGTAATTTCAGGAATAAGGGCGTAATTCTAAGCTATTTTAATCTGAAAGAAAATGCTTTTAAAGGAACAATTTATTCTATCAGCAATAATTTAGGATTCAATTATGCTGAATTTTCTCTTTTCTGAAGATTCTATAAATCCTAAAAGTTCCCTTGTTAGAGAACAATGGATCATTGTGATAATTGTTATGCTTGTATGGTTGTCAGCAGTTATTTGAATATAACATCATTTAGATATATTTGCGGTTTAATTCTAATTATTCTTCATAGAGAGCATTTATATTCTTATGATAAACATTATTGTTATGCATTATTATAAATCCTTTTCAACTCTGTAATCGATCACTAAATAGAACAATCAGTGCATTCTAAATGTGAATATGTGTACGTACTCAGGAAACGTATAACTCTCAGATGGACATGAAAGCCAGTTCTTGAAATGGGAGGAATAAGGATATCTTTGATGAGATATTCTATAGCTTTAGCATTAAATATGATTATTTGTTGACATTTAACAAATCATTTATGGTTAATATCATCTCATGTTGGTTTACAGAAGTTTTTTTTTTTTTGTTTTTATACGTTAGTGTTAAACTCGCAAATAGATCTATTTCAGTATTGGCATTTCAAATTAGCACCAATGTTATTTTGTTTCATACCAATATGACACATGCACATTTATTATCCGACACAATGCCCTTTTTTTATATTTCACCTTACTTTTTGTTTTAATATAAATAATGTCAAATTTTCTCCTTCTTCACCTTTTATATTCACCTTAATTATATTATTCAAATGTTTATTACGAAGCATTATTTGAAAACTATATTTTTAACAAAAAACTCAACTATAATTTTCAACATTTCATCTGATGAAAAAAATATTAGTAAATAATTTGAGTAAATATTTCCAACTGCATAATTTACTGACTTCAGGAAATAAATTAAATTTCAAAAACTAGTACATCATCTACAATTAAGAAACAATTTTTTTTTTCAGAAACATTACTCTAAGCATTATTTTTCTTCTGAAAACTCTTGCAAATGTAGGAAGAGTAAGTAATGTGAAAATATGATTCTAATTACCTTTCTTTGTATATCTTTTAACTTAAATAAAAACTATCTTTGTTACATTTGTGTACTTTTAATTTAAAAATGAAGGAGAATAAATGGAATTAATTTAAAGTAATTGCATTTATCTATGTTAAAATTTTTTAACATAAAAGGTTTATTGTTTGAACAACTACTTATTTACTTATATAACTGTGAAATGATACACAGATTTTTTTTAAAAAAGGGTGTGTTACGTAGTCTCTTAAATGAAACACAAAAGTATAATTTTTTATTATACCTTTGTAACAAAATTCACAATGATTTTTAAAAAATGCATTTTTTTTTAATTTTAGAAAACATTTGAATATTTAAATAAAGCAACATTTACATGCAATTCAAAAGCTTTAAGAAAAATGCCCTGTTTTTTTCTCAGAAAAATAATTTTTTCAAAAACTATATGCAATAACATTCATAAAGGAAAATGACTTTGAATCTTGGAGTTTCTTATAAATTATTTGACAGAATTTGATAAAACATTTGTAACGTAATGATAAAATTACATTAATACTGGCAAAACATTCGTTTAATTTTAAGCACAGCAATATTTCTTTAACAATATTTTTTAAAACTTTATTTAAATAATGTCAGCTTTTTTTTATTGCGAAACTTATTCTTAATCTTAATTTCATAAATATTATTTTCATTTCATTTGTGTACCCGTATACGTTTTCATGAATTGAATGTATGTTATCAATGTATGCTTAAAAAAGTTGATTCATAGAATAAAATAAAATTTTCCTACATATTTACAAGACAATAAATTAATTCACATATTTAATCAGATAAAATAAAATTGAAACTAAATATTTTGAAATCACTTTAATATTACTGAAAGAAACTGCTGTTTAGAAAATTGTTTAAATAACTAGAATAATATAAATTTAAACAAAGTTTTTAATTTAAGTATACAAACCTCTACCGATATAATTTTAGTTTACAATAATAAAATGAATAGTTGTTTTGAAATTTAAGCTAGATAGCAAATTATATTTTCTTGGTTATAATTTATTCTTAAAAAATGGCATTAAAACATAATTTCCTTGGCAGTTTCTCTTTTCTTGAATTATATATCAATATATTTCTTTTATACCATTAAATTAAATGAAAATAAAATGATCTTGTAATACCTATTATATTTTCTTTTGTTATAATGTACTTATTTTATCTTTATGAATAATTAATCCAAAATAAATTCATTTATTATCTTCTATAAAAGATAGAGGATGCCTTATTTAGTTGGATATTGCACTTATAAAATTTCCACTGATGGCAGATGTGTTCATTATGACTTTTGAAGCCGAAATTACTCAAAGACATCTTTTAGTTTAATTTGGAAGACTGAAGTCTATTAACTTTGTATGGAAATAAATAATGATAGAACAAAATTATTAAATGAAAGGAACTCTTTCTAAACATTACTTCATTATTGTGAACATGTTAAAATCAACACAATTGTTTGCTAAAGTCAAACAAAAATGAACATAGATAAAATAAATTTGTGTTTATGTTAATAATTTATTATGAATGAAAACTGATTAACAACCTAACTATGTAACGCAGTGTAACTTTTTGTAGAAGAGTTCGCTTGATTAACATATTACAGGAAACAAGAAAGCAATTAGAATTTTATTCAAAGAATTGTCTTTTAATAAAATTCATAATATAAGTTATAATTTTCAACAACCAAAATAACTGCTTTTTATTGTTATAATATGTTTGCTTACTTTTCCTACATATGTATCGTATCATATACTTCCTGCTTAACAATTGAGTTTGGCATGACAAAACGAATAACTTCCGTAGTGAGGCTATGCCGGGATATTCTTTAACTATTACTATACCCCAAGATAAAGTTTGAACTTTAAATAATCTCACAACAAAAGTTACTACCATGAGATTCTTGGAAGCGAAATAGCTAATCAACCGGAAAAAGTGATTGATGACACTTTCTCTTTTGTAATAGTAGCACAATAGCCTCTGCATCGATTGTGGAATATGTGATGAGCATATTTTGTACAGAAGTTATTATATTGGGGATAACGTATCCTAAAGTTATGAGTGTAGAAAGTTTGATTTACTTTTGCAGTCTACTACCAAAAGGAAGATCATGCAACAAACATGTAAAAATATTGCACTAAAAAGTAAATTTTGAGAAATATAATAGAACTTATTTGAGCTATATTCGAATCTATATTATCGAATTTATTAGTGTGTCCATATTTGAGAATATTAAAGTGCTAAACCAATAAACATGGTGTCACTTCTCAGCAAAATTATCAACTAACAGAATTATCAAGTTAAATAAAAACAAAAAATTTGAAGTATCTATTTGCCAATTACAACTATTTTAACTCTTGCTAATCTGTTTTTCTGTTTTATTTCGTGGATTTTAGTTGCAATACTTTTATTTATATCCATCATTGTTAAAATTCTTTAACACCTAACTTTCAAAGGATGGATTTAAGGAAAACTCTTATTGAAATTAATATGTGGAAGTTTATGAACTCACATAAAATATCTTCTATATCTACATGGGAATATTATTAGTAAAATGTTAAACAAGAGATCATTATGAATACATCATTAAAATATTCTTTGATGAGCATTTTAAATCTATTTAGTAAATACTAATTAATACAGAAAACTGAATTGTCAATGCCAGTTTTTTAAATTTATCTAAATCTTTAAAGGAGGATACTATTATTATTTTAAAAAAAAACGTTCAGTAGAAAATTTAATAGCATCAATCAGAGTTTCTGCTTCCGGTTACTACAGTATTCTCAAATTTCTAAAATCAATCTCATTAACAAGATTTTGTTAAGTAAGTTAATTTTAGTAAATATATGAAATGCTAATAAATAATGTTAAAATGTAATTAGAAAATTGTATTATATAAAAAGGATAAGAAAAATTTAAATTGAATTATAAAGTACACATAAATTTTGAATTTTAACATATTCATTCTTATATTCTTTCTTATTTAATTTAACTAACTTTATATTTTAATTTTGTTGAAAGTATTAATTAAATTCAAATCATTGATTATATATTCATTATTTTTTTATTTGATTGAGTTAATCTTATGAGTTTCAATTGTTGAAATTATATTCCTATTAATTAAAAAAATCATGGAAAGTATATCACATAGGATCTTTTTATTTAAATATTTTTGCGAAATTAAGCATATTTAAAATTGTATTTTCTTGAAAATATATAATTAAAACTAAGCAATTAAAGTATTACGTCAACAAACATTTATTTAATATTAAAAATAGTGAAAATTTAATTGTGAATTAAATTATAAGGAATCATTGTTTATACCTTGCTAAATTTCTTAATTAACTTCATTTAGAAAAAGGTGAATTGTATTTTTCCAAATAACTTTGAGATTTTATACTGATAATATTTTACACGACACAAATTTTTATTTTTACTTTTGGATATCATATAAATATATAGTTGGGTTAACTTTCTTGATTTAATCCTTTCGTTTAACATATTTTATGTTTATGTGGGTGGTTATCTCTACCTTTTGTGGATTCTTAAACAGTACTTTACTCCTGCTGAGAAAAGATACGATAGATATTTAGAGAATTCCTCAATTTTCAACCAACAACTTTTTTCAGCCACATACTGTTTTGATCCTTATAGCTCCTAATGTTTATTCAGTAATGTTAAAAATTTGCTTGTATCTCATTTTCGGAAATTTAAAAAAATTACTTTTAATATTAAATGTAATCCAGAATTTAATTAATTTTACTATTCAAAAATAAATGGTTTCATTGAGCTGATTTTGAATTTTTTATCATTAATTGGTATACTTTCATAATTCATTATTTGCTTAGTTATTTTTTTTCATATTTCAAATCTTCATTATAATTGTGCGAAAATTAAAAACTAAATTTCACCACAGTAATTTCGAATATTCAAGTTAAAGCATACACATACTAAAACATAACTATAATATAATGCACATTCTAAAACATAACTATAAATTATTAAACTAAACATAATGTTCAGTGTAATAATTTATGTTTTAGTAATGTTTTGAAAAGGCATAATTTCAATACATCATTTTCTTACAACTAAGTAATTAAATTTTCCTATTATATAAAATTCTTTGTTTTTTAAATTAAAAGACCCTAATACTTACAATGAATCTTAATTTCATATTTACAGCATATTACTTTAAAAGATTTTCAGTAAACGATATGAATCAAAAAAAATTATTTATAGTATTTTTTATTGTTTCCTTATAGATAAGAATAAAATCAATATTGCAAAATATAAAATGATCTAATGACTCATTTTCGAAAAGATTTCTTTGAAATAGAAGGGACAAAAATCATGTTTGCTAACAATGTTAATAAATTTTATTTTCTTATTTATGTGTTTCAATTATTAGTCAAAATAATCAATAATATTAAAAGTAGTTCCTGAGGAAGTGTTTATTAGTTATTATAAAATTAAAAGAGCTTTGGCTCATTAAAACTGAATTTTACTTTATTAGAATAAATATATTAAGAGAGTAAAGTAAACATATATATATATATATATATATATATATATATATATATATATATATATATATATATATATATATATATTAACACAATTATAGACTAAATTTTAATATGAATTTATGAAGAATTACGAAGAAATAATAGCATAAAATTATATTAATTATATTAAATCATTATATCTTATGAAGCAAATAATTGCATTTATTTAAATTGGAAATATAGATTTTAAGAAACCAGTATCCAAATCAATAAGAATGAAACTATCAAAGTTTTGTCATCAGAATAAGGGTTTTACTGAAAACATCATTTCAATCTTTTGGCATTAAAATTTGCCATTTAATAATATATTGAATATGATCCTCTCTATGTCACATTATCATGAGTAAGTAAAAATTTTGCTACCAACCTCTCAATTCAAGTAGCCTCAAAAGCATCAAACTCACTGTAATAGTGCCAATTGATCCAATTTAATCTCTGTCAAAATTAGAAGAATGCTGAATGCTAAAGATCAATTAAATATTGTTATATCTATTATTATTCAAATATTGTAATATCTATTTAAATATTGTTTGTGTATAAGAAACGTGCAGTAAAATTTGTTCACCGAAGCATATTCAATACGTGGCTCTTCTCAATTATTGTACCAAAACGCAAAGAAAAACTCAGCAGTGTATTAAGCGAGTCTATGTACATCAATCCAGTCATGTGAATCAATCAGCCAATAGCACATGGTCTTTTTGGTGCAATTAATCGACTGGCTAGCAAAGCAGTTGTTTAAAATAAAGATATTGTT
>JAPDSC010108395.1:88458-113873 GCA_026290005.1 Latrodectus geometricus
GATAGATAGATAGATAGATAGATAGATAGATAGATAGATAGATATAGATATAGATATAGATAGATATAGATATATAGATATATATATTCACTACTGGCCATTAAAATTGCTACACCAAGAAGGCGACATGCTACAGGCGTGAAATTTATACGAAAGGAAGAAGGTGCTGTGATATGCAAATGATTAACTGTTCAGCGCATTCAGACAAAACAGGCGCCATTAGCGATACCTACATTGTGTTTAAATGAGGAAATTGTTCAGCCGGTTCCTCATACACAAATTGCATTTGAACGTTGTTGCCTGGTGAAAAAATGTTGTGATTCCTCGTGTAAGAAGGAGAAATGCGTACCACCACGTTACTGACTTTGATAAAGGTCGAATTGTAGCGTACTGGGATTGCGGTTTATCTTATCGCAGTATTGCTACTCGGGTCGGTCGAGATCCAATGACTGTTAGCAGAATATGGAATCGATGGGTTCAGGACGGTAATACGGAACGCCATGCGGGATCTTAACGGCCTGCTATCACTAGCAGCCGAGAAGACAGACATATTATCCGCATGGCCATAATGGATCGTGCAACCACGTCACTAGCCGTGAGCCAAAAAACGGGGTCGTTTAGTAGACAACAAGTGTCTGCACGAACAGTTCGACGACATTTGCAGTAGCAAGGACTCTCAGCTCGGAAACCATGGCTGCGGCTTCCCTTGACGCTGCGTCATAGACACGAGCGCCTTCAATGGTGTGATCAACGACGAACCTGGGCGCACGAATGGCGAGACGTCATCTTTTCATATGAATCTAGGGTCTGTGTACAGCATCATGATGGTCGCATCCGTGTTTGGTGGCATCGTGGTGAACGCACACTGGCAGCGTGCATTCGTCATCATCATACTGGCCCATCACCTGGCGTGATGGTATTGGGTCCCTTTGGATACACGTCTCGGTCACCTCTTGTTCGCACTGACGGTGCTTTGAACAGAGCACGTTACATTTCTGGTGTTTTACGACCCGTGGCTTTACCCTTTATTCCCTGCGAAACCCTACTTTTCAGCAGGATAATGCCCGACCGTATGTTGCCGGTATAGTACGGACCTTCCTTGCCAGCACGTTCCCCAGATATTTCACCAATAGAAAACGTCTGGTCAATGGTTGCCGAGCGACTGGCTCGTCACCAAACGCCAGTCACTACGGTTGATGAACTGTGGCACCGTGTTGAAACTACATATGCCCAGATGCTCACTCAATGCCCAGACGTATAACTGCTGTTATTACTGCCGGAAGTTGTTGTTCTGGGTACTGATTTCTCAGGATCTATACAGCCAAATTTTTTGAAAATTTAATCACTTGTTATTTCTAGTATAATATATTTGTCCAATAAATATCATTTTGTTATCTGCATTTCTTCCTGGTGTAGCAATTTTAATGGCCAGTAGTGCATATATATTCTTTTGTTACTTGAATTTGAGTTAAATAAACAATGAAAATATATTTTGATGCATTTAAAATTGCTGGTTGAATTTGTTTTGAAATAATAAAATTTATCGATTAATAAAATTTCAGTCATTCAAGAGAATTACCATTTAAAGATGTAATTAAATTAATTCATGATAAAATGTAAATTAAGAAGAAATTGTATTATTTTTTTCAATTAGTTTTCATTTCATAACTGTACCATACCAAACAATTTCTTTTGTTTGATATTGAATATTTCTAACTTTTAGAAAAAATATATTTGTACGTTTATTTCAATTTTGAATTTATTTAGATATACGTATTTTTTTTTTTCGATTTTATCATTTTTAAAGAATTTTTTTCGTATTTAAAGTCATAATTTAAAAATTTTGCTTTTTTCCAATATTTATATACGTGGATAATTTATAAGATTTTACATAGGAATGGTTATATATATTTTCCTAATTAAAATATTCATGAAGTTTTAATAAAAAAGTTTGAATTTCCTAAAATTAAAAAACTTAATTTCTACATAACATTAGGGAAATTATGATAGGAATTTTATGTTTTCTTAATTTAATATACTATGTGGATATTTTGATATAGTAAACTTCTGCAAAAAACTTATAATTTTCTTTAAATACGTACTATTTATAAACACACAGTAAAAAATGCATGTATAAATAATTTGTAAGTGTACACGTAAAGTGTGAGATAAGGTCAAGCCAAAACTATTCCTTGTATTTTCTAGAATAAAAAATATCGAAATAAAATTAGCTGTTTTCATCCATATATAATAAAATGGCTTAATAAAAGTACCTAAAAAATTTAGATATGGTTGACCTCGACTCAAAGAAGAAGGCATAAGAAAATTAATTTTTTCGAGCGAGAATTTTAACAAGGATAAAGTAAAATGTGTTAAATAAAGTAATTGAATAGATATTAAGAGAAGAACACACGCAGAAAAGCGGAAATAATTAGCAAGCAGAACTAAAAAAAGGGGATTTATCAATCGAAAAGAATTGGGATAGAGAGGAGAAAATTAGGTGAGGTGAACTTAAAAAAGAAAACAGCTCTAGGCAATACGAATAAAAGGAAAATTAAAAGCTAAAGAAAGAAAATCAATAGTTTTTCTGTTTTTGGTTATGAAATATTCTAATATTTTTAAGTGCTTAGCGTAAAAGTATGATCTATAAATTATGTAATTATTAGAAAATTCAATTAATACAAATTAATTAAAATTTAAGTATAGATTCCGTCAGGCATTTGTAAAATTTAAGTAAAATTAATTCCATTAAAACAAGATTTTTGTTTCTTAAAATTTGTAGACTTTGGTTTGATTAAAAAAAGAACAAAATAAACTCTTATTTAAAATGATATGAAATTACTCATGTACCATAAAATTATATAGTCAGCATACGTTTATTTTTCAAATAAATGAGAAGCAGAATATAATTCTTATTGTTAAGATTCCTTGAAGGATATTATTATCATTAGAAACTCAAAAACAATAAAGGAAAACTTGTGTAATAGTTAATAATCAGCAAAAAATATTAGAGATTATTATGCTGAAAAATAGATGAGAAAGTATTCTTATAAGTTTAATATACTTATAAGTATAAAAGAACAACAAAGTATTTAATTAACTTGGAACACGACAAGTATTTCATAAAATTATTTGTATATTTGAAGTTGTTATTAAATATTTCCTACATTTATAAAACCCTACATTCATAAATATTTTCTGTTTCTCCATAAAATATTTTTCAATTAAATTGAATGTTAAGTTGTACTTTAGGAAATGCTCAATCGTTACTATAAAGATGTTCTAATATCCCTTATTTATTTTTCGATAACAATTTTATATGTATATTTATATATATATAAAGTATTGTTTTAAAAAAGAGTAAATATTTTTAGACATGAATGATTCATATGAAAAAAGGAATATTTGAACTGTAATCCATATGAATCATTTTTAAAATGAACTTAGAGTATTCTTAACATAAAACGCATTCATTATTTCATTCATTAACTGTTATGCTTATCATATTATTGCATTAATAACTTAAATTAATTTATTTCTTCACAATCAAACATTCCTAATTTTTTTAAAGGAAATTTACGGATGCTTTAACAAGTCATCATTTTATTGATATTTCTCATATTCCTTATGTGGTTGAATATTTTTTTAGGATTCACATAAGTATTAATTCGAATTAAAAAATAATTTTAAATATTTCCTCAAAATTCCATTTTTGATTACTATTTAATATATTTCTTCAACAACAGTTTTATTGTACTAATTAGAAATTGTAATAGATGTGTTAATAGTAATCACAATAATATCAGGAATTTAGATTTCCATATTATAGAATCACTGATTGAACAGCTTACAATCATGAAATTTAAAATATCAACATATATGATTTATGTCATACAAAGATGGAAATTATTCATATAGTTTAAATTACCAATTATCTTTTTATGTTCAAACTTACATTTTGTTCTTATGACATTTTAAATATTTTTATGACCTATTGCTTTTTGATAGAAAGCTTTATTTCACATATTTTGTTTATAAGGAATAAGAGAAAAATTATTATTATTCATATAATCTCGAACACGTTTATATAATTCTTATAAAAAAAGTATTACATGTAATAAGGTAAACAAATATAAATTCAGTTATATATTTTAAGATATATTACTATTCTCAAGATATATTACTGTATAACCTTCTATATTTTGCATGGAAATTTCTTCACAAAATTTTAAACTTGCAAATTTCAAAACAGAACTCTTGTTATTTTCGAAAATGAAATTAAAATCATAAATTAAATAAAACATGTGTTTCAAGTAAATTCATAATATTTGTGCAGTGTATTTAAATCTATTTTTAGGAGGATAAATCAAGAATTTTTTTAAACTCTCCTAAATTTGAGTTTATAGTTAACATATTTTAAAAATTTAAGTAATAGAGTAAACAAATAAAAATATTAATGCTTTTTCAAGGTTTTACTTTTTATTAATTTATGTCTGTTTACTAAAATTTGTAAGCATATATGTTTGGTAAGTTTCTAAATTTTTATAGCTGAATAATCTACTTAATAATTCTTTACAGAAGAAAATGTAAACAGATTCTTTATTACACTTGTTATTGTATAATCACTTTTAGGTTTTATTATTTAAATCAAAAAGATATTTTGTGCTTTTATCACTAAAATTATTGGATTTTTTCTAATTTTATAATTTTTGATGAAGTTATTTTATAATAACACATAAAATATATATATGAACGAACTATATATATATATGTATGTACTAATACTGTATGTTCATAATATATTGTATATTTCAAAGTTTCAGTTAATAAAAACAATTATTGATAGAGAATCTAAGTAAGAATAGGATTGAAATGAAATATATCCTTTTAAAATTGAGTTCATTTCTTTTTTATATTTAACATTTTTTTTATCAAAATTACCTGATTCATTCGTAATATTAAGCTATTTCTAAGGATTTTTCTATTTTAAGCACTATATTTGTTAAACTGCATTTCACCTGAAATGACATAGTCTGTTTAAAACTAGCTCTTATTAGCTTTAGAAGTGTTAAAATAATAATATCTCTTATTCAGACCTAATTTCTGAGATGGGAGTTGCATTATTTGTAAACTTCCCATTCTTTGCTTCAAGTCTTCAGTAGATAAATTTTAATGTTACATTATGTATCTTATAATTCAATGCAAACTTTAATTGCAAGTCAGTGAAAAAAAATCAAAATAGAGAGAGAGAAAGATATATGCTAACTAGATCCAATTGTTTTAAAGGTTTATCCTTACAAAATTATTATTAATTTAAATGCGATTATAAAATCTATTAGAAATAATTGACAGTAAAAGACACCTTTGCTACCGATTGTCTTTAAAAACACAACTTACATTTCTTATATCAGCTCAGCAGTAATTAGTTCTCCCATTGTAAATATCCATTGTATCTAATGTCTGCTTCAGGTATTCGTATTTCCTAAAGATTTATTAACTATTTTTTAAGTTTTTTTATTAATTAAAATAACTTGACTTAAATAAAACTTAAGTCATACTATTTTACTATTATCTCATTTTTCAAATTTGCTTAAGAACAAGTTTAGAAGCAAAGAAAAAAAAATCTTTCATCTTTTATTGGTGTCTTCACATCATTTTCTTTCAACAATATGTTCTAATTTAATTAAATATTTGAAAAATTATATGCAAATAGTTTGTTTTAACTAAACAACTATAACGCTTATTTTAATCTACATTTCAACTTGATCATTTTCATCCTATAGTATATTTAATTTATGTAACTTTCTACAAAAATCTTATTATCATTTGTTTTTCCTTATAACTACAGATTAGAAAAATCAACGATTTGATAGCTTTTGTAAAATCATAAAAAATATTTCTGGAAAAAAAAAAAAGAAAAACCTTTTTATTTTTCGTTTATTTAATGTCAAATTAACTATCTTAATTGAACTTATGAAATTAATATTATTTATTTTATAAAGTTGGAATTCTAATATTCATAAACTAACAATTTCTGATTAACTTAAAACTATATCTAAGTAAGAAAAATCATCTTATTTTAAAACTATATCTAAGTAAGAAATATTATCTTGTTTTAAAAAAATAGCAGTCCATTTTTTCATAACAAAAAGAAATTCTCTGTGTTTAAATTTTAGATTTCTATACATATTAAGTTTAAAAAAGAAATTAACACAAAAAAGTCTGAAAATAAATCTGAAATAGAATTAATTTCAGCACTTTAGTTGAGACGTGTCTTAAATATTTAAATAAACAATTTTTCAACCTAACATAAAGAAGAAGAAGATCTCCTTGTTTCTCCGACAAAATACTAGAAATTAGATTCTGAAACACAAAACAACATTAACGAAACTTCTTTTCTCTTGTTTTATTAACATCAGCATCACATTTCTTTTAAAATGTGACAAAACAAGCCTAATTAATATTTATTTTTAAAATTGCTTTAACAATCCAAAAAAAGCAAAATTATTCAGATTTTAGGATTGCTCAATGATGTATAAAAGTTAATCATGCATTAAAGTTAAGAAATAGTTAGTCTAGTTGAAGTTAATTTATGTTGGTTGTACGTTTTTTATGTACTTGATTTGGCCGAGCTTTAGAATAAGAGTTCACATAAGAAATAAATTTCAAATATTCACAATGAAGCTCCCCTATTTTTTGTCAATGCTTTTGCTGTACATGAAAATTACCTTTCTTATATTAAATGTTTATTAAATTTTCTATTTATTCAGTACATCAATATTTTTAAATCCTCAAACTGAAATTGAAAAATCGAAATTGTAATAAGTTTGGAATCGAAAGGTAGAAAAATTCCTTATGCTCTGAATCTTTTTCTCTAAACATCAGATCTTAGTGATTTAGAAAACAAATGAAGGGGATGACACATTTTTATATAGTGTTACATACAAATAAATATTTATAGTGTTGTATACAATTAGAGTATTATATGACAAAAGTATTTCAATAGTGTAATAAAGGATCAAACTATTTAATAGATATTAAAAAATATATAGCTGCATATGACTTCGTAAATAGATACAGCAAAATTCAAAATTAGGATTTTCTGAAATTCCTGGTACTGTAAATGAAACACACTTCGAGAAGATAATCATTATCTGATTTTTGTAAAGATGAGAAAGGTATGCTATTTTATTGAAATTATTGGAGTTCCCAGTTTTGTTATAAAAAAAGTTATGAAATATATGTTTAAAAGGTAATTGAATATCATATACTTGAGCAATGTTCCACAAACTTTGAAGAATCTGACTGAATATTTAAGGGAGAATATTTATATAGAAATGTATTTTAAATTTATTTTAATATTTAAAATAATCAAAACATGACTTTGATACTTTTTATCGGTAAGGTTATACTTGCTATGAGTAAACTTTTGTATGCTGTAGTAATTTATGAAAATTAATTTACAAAACATTTAAATTTAAATTTTTGTATACTAACATTTCAAGGATACAAGCTGAAAAAAATTCATATTCCCCTAATACATAAATATTTCGTAATTTAATTTTGATATATTGGAAATTGTGAGGTAATTATTATCTCATTGAATACTAATTAAATTCTATATGAAACACAAATAAATAGATGATCACTAGTTGTGGTGTTCTTTATCGTCTAATTTTATTGAAAAGGATCCTCAGCCTATGTTTCCGAATTTGAAATATGCAAAATATAGTATAAAACTATTAAAATGCCATCAATAATTTTAAAATTTCAAATTTTATTAAACAAATTTAAGAAGAACTGAACCAAATTCAAAATTATATTTTAAAATTTAATTATGTATTTAAAATTACCATCGAAATTTCATATTGAAAACAATTTTGAACGCAAATATCAATTGGAGAAACAAAATTGGTTTCAATTGAGTTTATCAAGAAATATGATAATTAAATCTTAGATGTGTTGAGTTATACTATCATAAATATTAAATTTTTCTTTTAGACAAACAAAGAGGACTTAAATAATAAATATAAGATATATAACTTTACAAATGTCAATCAATAGTTTTAAATTTTCGATGAATCAATACAGTTTTAAATGTGCACAAATTTATCTAAAAGTCTAACATTAACCCCAATTTATATGAATGTATAAAAATTAACTGTATGGCTTTCGTAATGCATTTCATTATTTTTTGTTTATGTTTATACGATTGTCATATTTTATTTGCATGTTTATAAAGTTTATCACAGAAATCACATGCATTTTATCAGTATATATTCACATGAAAGAATTATTAAATTATTACAAATTGTTATTAACTTTCTAACCACATTCTTCAAATAACATTTAAATGGCACTATTTAATAATATTTTCATTCTTTTTTTAAGTAATTCAAAATAGTAGAACATGAAAATGTTTCACTATTTTGAATATATCAGTTATCAAAGTAAAAAAAAACTTCTAAAGTAACAAAGAATGACATATAATTTGTTGACCTGTAATGCAGCTTGGTTTAATTATAGAATGGAAGGATACGAATGGTGAATAATTTAAAAAGTAATGTATGTAGAATATTTGACATTTCTATAAGTTGGTCTATAAATTCTGGGAAAATGCACCAGTGTGAAATATTGATTCCGTAATAAACGTTTGAAAATAGTAAAATTAAATCAATGTCGGGTTATTGTGTGGACAAAAGCAGATTTTTTGTTTTATCTTCGCGTTCATTAAACCATTATGGGATAGCTCTATTTGCATGAATATGTGCATTATCTATCTGTGAAATTCCATCATCTAAAGAACACGAAATTTACACCAAAGAATAGGTTTTATCGACTTAATTTTTTTTAAATTCTCCACAATATCTAATTTCAAGAATATGATTGCAAAATCAAAAACTATGATATGGCTGCTTTGCTGTGAAAATTCGAAATTTTTAACGCCATATTGTAAGGACAATACAATCATATTATTAAGCAAGTGTCATTCCCGTTGTACTTCATCTACAATAAAAGAAACTGTAAAGATAATAAATATAGTTTGACACCACTATAGTGTCATTAATATTCCTAGCAAACTTGATAATTTTTCTTTTCATGAATATTTATTTTATGAAGAGGTCTTCAAACTTTTATTATATATACAAGAAAATCCATGTGACATATGCCTGCAAATGTTTCTTTTTTTAGACATTGCAGTTTGATTCAGTACGACCAAGATTTTTAGTCAACTTTTCAATCCATCCACTATTTCTATTTGCCAAACTTGATTTTTGCTGCTGGCTGTGGTGCTAAAATTATCTAAAAGCTTTGACATTTTAATCGCAGTTTCCCCATATAGACATGTTTTTGTAATTTTACCTATTCGTAAAAATGTGAGGTCTATACTTCTTTCAAAAATGCCTAAGAACTATATAAAACATTTTTTTATTTCTAATGGCGGGCACCTTTGAGCAAGTAAGTACATTAGCCTCAACAAGGCCGGAAACTGCTACTCATTTTACTTTACCCGTCGGGTACCTGTGAAGTCACGGAGGTAAAAGTAACATCGCCCATCCCCCAAACCCGTTTATGGGGCGGGCCACATTTATCCATCATCTAAGAAAAGGACAAGAAACGCAGAGAGAGAGAGAGAGAGAGAGAGAGTACATCCATGCCCGAGGTGGGATTCCAACCCAGGCCCTCCCCATCCGTATATAGTTACACTAACCACTAGACAGGTTTGGTGCCACTATATAAACCATTGTTAAACCTATTTTATACAACAATCAGATGTTTTTTCTGTATTGAAAAATAAAACTTATTTCCAATATTGTATTTTAGTGCTTACAGTATGCATTCTTATGTGTCATATTTTCATCGCAGATATTTTGTATAATTTTCATAAGCAGTTTTAAATCTAAATACTTGTATAAGTGATTGAACATTTTAGTTTATCTAGGAGTTTATTTTTAAAAGAAACTTTCAATTAATAAATTAAGGGTTATTAATATTTTCATATTTTTAAGATACAGATAAATTAAAACTTCAGTTTTGAATGGAATATGAATAAAATTTAAGAAAAATTAACTATGAGCAATTTGTATTTCTTAGCAATGACAGATTTTGCAATAAAGTATAATATTCCACTTAAATGGATTCTGACCACGAGCATCACTCACTTTGTTATAATATGTGTACTATACTTTTGCAAAAAGTATTTTTATAAATACGTATTTTTTTTACAAATCCATTTGCATTTTTCATTTATATTAATATGTGATTTCAGAAAGTATAGAAAATTTAAACAGTAATACATTTATGTTTCTTATAAAATAACTGCAATTAACATAGAATTTTTCAGGTTTTAATAATTTGCAATAAACTTTAACTTAAGAATTTCAATGATAACTGAAAACATAATATTCTTTCCATGCTAACATAATTTAAATGAATAAAATGTTAATAGTTTCAAAAATATATTAATTGCAATGTTACTCAAAATGTGTGAGAACATAATTACAAATTTAGAAAAATTCCATGTAATTAGGATTTTTTTAAGAGTTGTTCATCGAAATTTCAATTTTGTTATTCTATTGGACTCAATAAAATTACTTCTTAAAAATTACAGTACGTAATAAAAGTTTAAAAACATTTCCATTGCTGAAAACTACTGACATAAATATTGTAAATTGAATAAATATTGTAAACTTTAGACTTATATCCAGTAATTTTAAATTCTATGGATATATTCATACGTCTTTATACAGGAAAAGTAAATTGTACATTTTAATCCGTGTCAGTGAAATACACTTTCATTAAAAATGAGTTTCGCTATAGAAATTCAGCAATTATTAAGGTAATTTTTTTATTGTCTGCTTACAAATAATTATAAAGATAATCACCATGCAAAATAAAAGCAATATATTAATAATATGTGAATAATAATATATGAATTTAAAATTTGCCTATTATTGAAAAATACTAGCATATCTAAAGATGAACTAATAGACCTTATATACTATTTATAGTTTTCTGCAACAAAACTGTAAGCTGTTTATGCATAAATGTGTGTGATTTAAATTTAATTACAGTGATAATTTTTTATTTATTACAATAATTTAGTTTAATTATCTGCTTACAGTAATACCTTGTTATTTTAATAAACATAATATTTTAGTATACAACACAGAAAAATATGCATAAAGATGAGCATTTTCATATAATATATTAAGATAATTTAAAAATTATTTGTTAATGATCTCAAATGTTTCAAATTATATTCTTACTAAATATTTTTTTCCTTTATCATAAAAACCTAAAACTTATTTTCAAGAAACAATAATTAAATAAGCAAAACATTTTTAAAATTTTTCAATCAATATTGAAGAAACAATTTTATTTATAAACATCTTATACATAAAATTTGTAAAAAAAAAAAAAAAAAAAAAAAAAAAAAAAGCTTTTGCTTTACATAAAAGTAAATCGCAAAAAGAAACCGATATAATATAATATACAAAAATCCATTTCTTGTGAAAAACCTACAAAATCTGATAAAAAATGTTTAAGATATTGTTTCTTTGTTACTAAAGTGACAATACAAGCTAAAACCAGTTTCATATAAATAGTTTTTACCAATTGTAAAAAATGTTGTCGCTAAACACAATGACTTCTTGCTCCATGGGGAAGTTACAGATGAAAGTTGACGTATTACTCAAATAAAATCAAAGTCTGAAATCCATAAATTTATCATTGGAAATGTGATGTATGGAGAGTAACAGTATCCTAAGAATAAAATAATGTCAGACTCATTGTATTTTGTTGATTCTTATATATTCTGTATATAAAATATTTATATATTCTGTTGTGTGCATATGTGCAGTCATTTTTTTTATTTATTTAAACTTAAGCAGTATATAATCCAATCATTTGTGTATTTAAAATCACGTAATTTAGCTCATGCAATAATATTTAACATTGCTTATCAGTATTTGTATAATTTTTAATTTTATTTATCACATAAATTTTCCTTAACTACCACATTAGGATGATAAACTTTATTTGCTCCGCATATATAACTTCAATGACACATTTTTTAAATAAAAATATTTATGTAATATATTTTTAGTTCCTAAATTATTTTGGTTAATAATGTTACTTTTAAAGCAGTTGCCATTCAAATTAAATACTTGTATTATTAATGCGTAAACACAAAACACTACTAAGCGATTTAATAAATTTACAGATCATTTTACAAAATTTCCCTGCAAATTACTCATTAAAATTTTATATTTTAAATAATTATAAAATATTTAGCTTTTGTATCCTGGGAAATATGTAAAGGATTATAGATTTTAATATTTTACAATGTTTATGGCCTAAGTTTAATAATTCTACTATCATATTATTTTCTAGTTAAATTAAATAATTCCTTTTCATGTCGAAAACTTTATAATATAGTTTCATATAAAACGTTTTAAATAAAGTAAATTATTTTACAATATTGTATATATAAACAAATAAATAAATTTATTAAACTTGTTCTAATTTGAAATACTTAGAATTATACATAAAAATATTTCAATTCATTACAACATCTATTGTAATAGTTGTAAAAAAATATCATGTTGTTTTTCATCTTGTACATAATTTACTTAGAAACATATAATTACAATTATTGAATCCCATAAATAAATAACAGCTTGTCCTTCATACTTCAACTTGAATTAATAAGCAATTTTCATAGCGTTAGATTGACATTAGAGACTGATGTGATGAAATAGCACACGCTTTAAAGTACAGTGAAGCCATTTAGTTTAACTGAAACCATTATAAATTCTATAGATGAGGATATTCTAATAATTACGTCCTCATCTAAAATTATGAAGAATATGGTACCTTCGAAGCATGCACAGGAAACTTCTGAAACCTATGCATAGGAAGCATCAGAGAAAGCAGAGTATTAGCTTACAGTATTAAAATTTAGCTTTTAATTTATCTTTGTGATTGATCATAACCATGAATCTTATCATTTTAATAGATTAAAATTGCAAGTTAATTCAATAAGAGGAACAGAAAGGGATAATAACTTATTTACAAGCGCTTACAATATAAAATAAACTTATGGGTTAAAAATTTTCTATTAAATTTATATTTTTAAATAAATTTTTGAAAGATCATTGTGTACACTTTAAATATAATTTGTATTACTATTTAAATATAGCGGTTTTTATATTTTGTTATTAAAATTTATTTAAAAATTCAAAAGAGCATTTTCAAAACAGTTAAGTCAAAATATAATTAGAAGGAATATATAGTATCTACATAAATATACAAACTTTATATTTTAACATATAGTCGTTTGTATGTTTATTAATTTAAATTCTACTGTAAAAATGTAACTGATAATTTTTAGTTAAATGGAAACCCTTTCTTTCGAAATAAAAACTCTTATTTGAATAAAAGTGCTTTCTTTGAGTGAAATTAATCTACTTCTAAATTCAAATGTACATTTTTAAATATATTACTTAAAATATTTTTTAAACAGAAATCCATTCCTAAAATTTTCTATATAGGAAAGTTGTAAAAACTATTTCTTGTTTTGCTGCGTTGATACTAAAATCAGTTTAACTATATAAGGCAAAATAATGACATAGCTAACTAGTTGCATTTATAAACTAATTAATTGCTAATATGTTTATTTTAAAAAAACATTCTATTTGCATTGGCAATAACAAGCACCAACAATAATCACTCTTAATTCAATTTCAAAAGTTTACATGAAGTTTCATTTACTTATACCAAATATTATATTTATTATAAATATTTACATGTTGTATTACAAATATGTATTACAAAAATAATTCATTGGAGTAAAAAAATGATATTGAAAAGTCTTTAAAATTCTTACAGAGTTAAATATAACATTTATTTACTCTATAAAAAGCTTAACATGAGGCTCATGCACTAGGCAGTAATCTCATATATTAATACGCACACTGCTTAAGGAATGTCTATTAAAAACAATGAAAGATCTCATAATTTTAAAATAATTAAATAAAAAATGTATACGAAATTTAATTTTTTTTCTTTTCACATAATATAATTCATTTTATTTTGAAACACATAATTTTGAATCAAGTTTTCACTTAGGTTGCATTTTAGTAATATATTGTGTAAGTAATAATACTATAAATTTTAACTTATCGATGCACCGAAAGCAATATCTGGATTAATATATAACTTTTCACAATCAATCTTAAATTATTTTAATGCAGAATTATAATAATTACGTCACACACTTTATAATCTTTTAAATTCACGTTTTTGTTGAAAAAGTATATATGACAAATTCATTGCTACAAAAATAAAAATTACTTTAACATATGTTTTCTAAACATAAATAAATATTTCAAACAGAGGATACAAATATAAATCAAAAGCAGACATCTATTGTACGATTTTTACTGTTTTAAAGACGTCTTATTTCAACTATCAAAATTAAGTGAATTTTTAATAGAAAGTGTGATAAAATAATTTGTGTATTCAGTTTACCTGCAGAAGATTAAAAATCTAAATATAAATGCAGAAATTATAGATTGAAAAGCTTGTGACATTTTAAATTGTACATTTTTTATTTTGCTATAATTATTTGGCCAGGTTAAATATTCATTTTAAGTTTATTTAGTACTACAGAAAGACATTTCCTTTAAACACATCAACCAATTTTGTCTAAGCTCAATATCCTTCATGAAGTATCATCTGGGAAGATATTTGGCAGAGATACTTAGCCCACATAATATTAATAAGAACTTACAAATCTTGATAAAGCATACCATATGCTGTAGGTAGTAATTTCGTTAATGTAGATGCAGTATCCGTATCATCAAATACGGGAAGTAACTCTGAATTTGCATATTCTTTGCATTTCCTCCTTTCAAACACAGATAAATAATTAAATATAATAGTATTATTTTAAGATCCACCATGTGTGGCATTTATAGAATAAAAAGCATAAAACTCAGTAATGTTCTTTTTTTTTCTCCTTGATAAATGTTTAAGGATTATCAAATATTTGCATTTTAGTTTACTTGAATTATAAATCTTTTGGTATCCAAAAAAAAAGCTTAAGAGGATTTGATTTTTTTATAATTAAATTTAAATTGATGTTTCAGATATTAAATACAAATTTAAAGAATAAATAAAATTGTCATGTGTTTTGAAAGAGTTGAATCCATAATATGCACGGGAAAATATTTCCTGAATTGAATACTATTATACTTTCTTTCAATATTATTAAAATATTAAAAAATTAACAAATACATTAAATTATAATCAAATGGCATGAAGGAAATTGAAAGGAAATGGCATGAATATATATTCTAAACACATAGATGTATTTGATGTTAGACAAAATATAACTACTTATATATCTAAATAAATAATATTATGAAATTAAATTTTGAGTCACATGTAAATTTTTAAAAATAATCAGTTGTGATTTATAATAATAAGAAAAATAATAATAAGTGATTATAAAAAAAATTACAATTTAAAGATAAAAAGCTATTTTTTAAATAAGGTTCCATTTGCAAAACATCATTTATCTAATTAACTAAACATTAGCAATAACAAATTTATTTAAATATTACTCATTTCGGTAATATAATAAATTTCCATTGATTTTAAAGCTTTCTTATCGAAAAAAAAAAATTCGATTTAAGATATAAGTGGTACTTTTCTCATTCTTGAAACAAAATTTTGAGATTAAATTTCGAAACATTTTTCATAGGATGCCACGTATCAATAAATAACATAACATACACAAAAGCCAATCAATGATTTAAAGTTTTAAAAAATAAATTTTACCACAAAGATATTATCTTGAATGGAATTTATTAATATTTCTCATTTGATGCATTTTTTAAGGATTTAAAACATTCTTATGGATAACTAGATATATTTGAAGCATTAAGATGTAATATTTTTATGGATTACTAGACGTTTAACGCATTAAGAAGCTGCATTATTTTTCCTTCTATGGAAAGAGTGCAAAACCAAAAATAAGGGAAACACATTTTTAAACTGAAGTTTTCTGGTCAGAAAATAATATGACATTTTGTTTCCTTGACAATCTTATATTACTCATACTTTATCTGTTTTTAAGTAAATGCTCAAGTTGTATGGGGTATGGTTTAAATTGTGATTATTCGTAGAATGTCTGGAAAAGATATATGAGAAAATTAATCCAGAAAAATGACTTAAAGCTTTATAAGAAATGTTTTACAATTTGTTTTTCCGCTTCCCTATGATTTTCAACTGTATATTTGTTATGCATATTTTACAAATTTATTATCTACTTTGGATTTTAACCAATATATAAAATTCGTTTTTCGAGTAAGAGTACTCGAAAAACGAATTTCGTATTTATTTTTCCCTAATGTAATAAATACTTTTTCATTAAATTTAGTTTTCATAAAATCATATATATTTTTTTTTAAAAATACTATTTATGAACTAATACGAATACCCAGCAGTTTTAATGCTGCAGGTATAATAGAAATAAAAGATTAAAATTTGACTTTGTAATTTTAACTAGCATATCAATTGATATACAATCATATGAAATTAATGAAATTACAGTTTTTATTTAAATGTACATGTTTTGAAATGGAAATATTAAGTTTATATTATAAACAATTGAGAGTTTTAATGGTTTTGAATTATTCCCAATTTACTTTTAGTATTTTTTTATCTACATAATACAATTCTGAAAAAAAACATTTTGTTCAAACATATAAGCATACTACTGTAATTTTTTTCGTTAACTATCTACAATTAAACTCAAATAAAAAAAAGGATTTTTTTTTTTTTGACTATGGAAATTTTTTTATTTTTTTTTTTTGCAAATTTACAAATAGCAAAAAATTATTTTTTCCAATTGTATTTTTAGCAGTGTACTTTTATTTATTTTTATAATAGATGTTTTGATATTCAGGAACGAATAGCTCATTTTCTATGAAAGAAGACAAAAAATTAAAAAGAAATAGATGAAATTTCATATATTTTGATATGGATTATATAAAAAAAAACGTTTTTTGTTGAAACTTTTATTTCGGAAAATAATATCGAAACATTTCCTTTTTGGCAAAGGAAAATAATTTTAAAATAAAATCAAAATTTTATAATTAAAAATATTTTTTTAATAAAATTAAAATACAATTAAAAATTATTCCTAAAATGTTTTAATCATGTTTATCGATTTTGGAGATTTATTAATTTAAGTCATCTTAAAATTAATGAAGAAATAAACTGCAATGAAGTATAAAGTTTTTGTTATTTAGTAAAGTAATATAAACAAATATTTAAATAATATAGAAACATTCTTAGATGCATTGGTTTATTATAGTAGATAAATCAATGCATCTACAGCAGCAGTAGAAAATTATTAACTTTTTTTCCTACTTAATTGTAAATACATTAAGGCATTTGTTATTGTGAGAACAAGATATTTCTCTATGCCCTAACTGGCAATTTTAATATCTTTATAACATAATATGTTTTAAAATTGCGTAACATGAACATCAAGCTAATTTTGATATTCAAAGTTTTGTAATAACAATTTGACAACTTCGAAAGTTCACCATTTACTAATAATAAAATCACTTGTCTATAAAAATATAGTTTAAAACATGTTTTTAAAGAATTTTCTTGCATTTTAAGAAAATGTATCTAATATAGTATTGCAATCCAGAAAAAATTACATTTCATAATATCTAATTATGAAATAAAATTCTCTGAAAACCTTATATGTACAATATTTATAAACTATTCATTATAAATCATATCTATACAAAAATATTTTAAAGTTTCAGAATTGTTTCCGTTGATCCATATTTTATAATTTACACAAAAAGTAGACATTTTCTCATTCGAAAATTATTTACTAACATCTTTGCAAACGTCTTTTAAGAAAGGTTAGCATAACTATTTATTTTCTGATCAATTGTATTTAACAATTAATCTAGATTTTACTTTTCATTTGCATTTAATTGAATATTCATAACAAAATTCATTTTTAAATTCCACTTATATATCGGAAACCTAAACTATTAAAATGTTATTTTATGTATATTTTATTATTCCAAGTGAAACTTTTACTTTGAAACATATATTCAAAGTAACAATACATTTATAGTAGCGATGTATTTATAATAGCTGCATAATGTAGTGTAACTATGTAATTAAATATTAATTACATTTCTGTGAACTTTAAGCACAATTTCTACAAATATTCTCATCCCAACCCAGTGCAAAAAATTTCAGAAGTCATTATAATTATTTCTCTTTTCCTACAATGTTACTTCCAAATAGCATAAATATTTTAAAGTCTCTATAATTAATATTAAATTAATTACTCCATGAAATTTTGAATAACATTTTGCAATAATAGTATCAGTTTCATTACAATACAGTAAACAGAAATTGTTCAAATAAAAAAAATATTAATACATCGAATGATACTAACACTATTCTACCGAAAAATTAACTGCCTTATTAATAATTTTACTTATTTTTCCAGTATCTGTTATTTTCTACTTGAGAAATTGTAATGCTATTTTATTCCAAGCACATTAGTGTAATCACCTTTCAACGTTTCAATTAAACAAAACAAATGGAAAAAGTTAATGACAATAAAAATTTTTAATCAAAGCAAATGCTTAGATTATAACACATTTGCTCGAGAAGTCTTGCACTAGAATGATCATTAAATATGATTTTTGAATTTTTGATTACATCAGTATGTGTTTTAATTAAATAAACTTTTCTATAATATGTATTTCATTTCCTTAAAAAACAATTATTTATATCGTAAAAATTTTATATTAAAAACATTTTAAATGATTTTGGAAATAAAATAATTTATTTCACAAATATACTTGTGAAAAAACATTTCATGACTTGATTATGACATTGGTAAAGCATTGTAGAAGAGATTTTTTCCACATTTCACGTAATTAGAAATTTCAATATTTATCTAAATAATTTAAAAAATAATACCTTTTTAAACAGATTAAAAGACAAATTCTAATCTTTTAAGTGATTAACTCATTTATTTATTTATTGTCTTTAAGTATCATCAAAATTGAAATCTTGCATATAATTTTCATTGTATTATAAAATAAAGTATGATATCTAAAATAAATTATATTTAAATATAATCTGATATAGAATCAAAATGCCAATAATACTTATTTTATCTAAATTAATTTTTATAGTCTATACAAAATATGTTCTCCTTATTCTAGTAATAAAAACATAAACGTAATAAGTGAAAAATATCTTATACTTAATATTACCCATTGTTAAACAATTAGAAGTGCATTTCTTGTGTTTCAGTATTCCATATGCGCATATTTTAGGATGCATGCTTGGACATTTCTAGTATTTTCAACTTAATGTAAATGTTTTGTATAAAAATAATATATATATTTTATATTGAAACAATATAAGCAAAGCCTTGTAGTAAGAGATAAGCCGTATATTATTCAGAAACGCCGTTGTATAATTTTTATATCCACAATGTAGTGTAAAAAGAAAGCTACTTTATATTTAAAAGTATATGCAATAAGAAAATAGTAAATAAATCTCATTTATGACTGATAAAGATTGTACTTAAAACGATGATATACTTATAAATATATATATAATATGCCATTATTATAATTATAATACTAGCGTAATAACAAACATTTTCATTTACTTTGTTCAAAATATTTGAATATGATACCTTGCATAAACTTTAAAGTAATGTATTTGAGATGTGTCTTTTACTTAGAGTAAAATACATAAAAACATTTTGCAAGAAATTCATACTATCTATTTCTGTATTTTAATGAAAATTTCTGGAATAATTTCATTTACTTTTGCAGAAAGTACAATATAAGTTAGTGGGAAAAATAGATAGAAACTTGAATGTCAATTATTTAATATTTTTTGGTATAAAAATTACCAGTCAAATATTTAACAAACATTTTTCTATATCTAATAAATAGAATAAAAACTTTATTACAATATTTACAGAAACTATTTTGAGAATACCCCAATGAATAAAAACACAATCGTTATTATTGATTTTTAAAATAAGTGATGTAAATCAGTGACTTAAAATAAAATTGATATTTGATTTCAAATCGATATCCTTTTTACAGCAAAATTGAAGCATGAGAATTGATAAAACTTTGATATAAATCTGAAAGTGCATCATAATTGTGTACCAAAAATTTATTTAATCATCAAATAAGTTTTTTTTTTTGTCAATTTTAGTATAATTTCATTCATTTCATACAATATTAAACTAGGGTATTTGACTAGACTTTATACAATATTAGACTAGAATAATAAATTTAAAATATGTTTTAATGTAAACTTACAAATATTATTCTAAATCAGCATATTTTCCTATAAAAAATAAATGTATTAAAATTTTATAATAGCTTAATATTAAAAAGTGTAAAATTTTATGAATTAATGTCCAACATTTCGACTATTCTAAGCAGCAAGTTAAATTGTTCTGATCGAAACATTTCATTTATTTTTATTGCCAAGCATGATAAGAAACATATCTATAATTTCAAGTTGATAATTTTTATATTTCATTTCATTGTTCCTTTCCAAAGACTTGGATTACTACGATCGAAACCTATCACATAAAGTAGATTCAAAACATCAGCATACATGTTTTTTCGGAGGCAAACCTAAAATAACAAATTGGTGAATTTAAGACCAGAATATTTAAACGATTTTTAGCAATTTAAAAAAAATAGAAGAAAAATTTTTGAAAACCTAGTTGATATTAGATTAATAGAATTTTATTCAAACTTATATGATGAAATAAATAAAAATTGGTTTTTTACTACCCTTTTTGCTTATGATAAATATGTTATAACTTACAGAATATAAAATTTAATTTTACAAATATCAATATTCATTTTTCATATATGCCGCCATTAATTTCTTGTTATTTACTATTTTGTGATATCTATCTAGGAGGATCAATAGAAGATCAAATATATGTCAATCGAGGATACATTTTTTATATTTAAATGTTGAAAATTAGATTATTAGATGAAATAAATATTTCTAGAATGAAATTATAAAACCTAGATTATTATGACTTGCCGCTAAATAATTCTGAACTTTCCAGACCTTTCTAAACTTCTTTCTGGCTGAAAACTGAACTTTCCATACCTTTTTAATAACAATTATTCTAAAAAAAATCCTTCATTCATAACATAGAAATTATTAGAAATGGACAGACAACATATAGATATTTGATACACAGACATCAATTTTATAACGCGAGATTGTTTTTCGTATTTCGGATATAAGAAATTTAACTCATTATATGATAGAAATTTAATAGAAAGTATAACATTTTTACATTTAAAATAATGTTTGTTGCCGATTTTCTACCAAATTAAAAAAAGGAGAAATAGTATATATTTATTGGAAGATTTTGTTTTAAGAACTATCAATCTACTTATAATATATTATAAAAATACAAGTTTAGATATGGTAATGTTTCCTTTAAAAATTAATAGCTAAGCATACTTATATTTACAACTATCATGTTAAATCTAAATATAAATATGTGTAAGCAAATGATTTTGCTGTGATTTACATTATATTAAAATATTTCACTGTCATAGAAAACAAATAAGGTATACTTCTGTAAAATAATGTGAACAAAATTTAAAATTATCAAGCAAAAATTAGCTATAAAATCATAGTTGTAAATGTAGTGATAAGATAATAATTATGCTTTAGGTGATTCATATTACATTAATAAGCTAAATTAAGAATTAAAAGTATACAATGATTTCCAAATTTATTGCAACATCACTTTTCTGATGGTCTTCTAAAAAGCAAATTTACGAAAAACTAGCTTCAATAATATTTTTCAGTAGGTAAAGTAAATTTAATTATAATGTAATCAAACTCTATAAAAAGTAAAACTTCTAATTTGTACAATCTAGATACTTAAACGATTTTATGTCTTTCATGTTGTGAAGTAGTAATGCTCAAAACTTCTAAATTTTAGCCAAACAATCATTGTTTCAAACAATTAAAGTAAGCATAACTGAAACTTTTAAAGCTAATAATTATTGCATTATTTTAAACTTAAAGATGGATAAAATTGCAATGGTTTACATTTGAAATTTAAGGAAATTTAATCAAATTCAAAATAGTTTTTATAATTGATTTTCATTGATTCTGCAACTATGATTCTGTATTATTTATATTTCAAACAAACTTAGCAATTGAGCAAACTTTAATTTAATAATAAGTGGGGACAAAATTATTTATAGTTCTGTATAATACTTCACTGTTAAAATTTTTATCTATGTTAGTCATGAACATATTTTACTTATGTTACTCATGAACAAAATTTAAACTAATAGAAAAGTTTTTCTCAAATTTAGAATAATTCTAATATAAGCACTTTTTCATATAAATTTATGCATATAGAACTTTTATTTTGAAAAATTTGAACTTTTATTTTGAATTTACTGCATATAGAACTTTTATTTGATTTTACTCTTTCAATTGCTTTAAGTAGTTGCATTTATTAATTTACATATTATGGAAATAAAACAGGAACACACTCAAAGACAAATTAATTTAACTCGTGGGGAATATATTATTTTTGCATTACGTAAATTATTTTATAAAATAACGATAAGAATATAAATTATCGTATATATCACATATCCCATAATCAAACTTTTTAAACGAAGTCATTTAACTAAACATTAGCAATTAATTAAATGATTAAAATAATAAGTTATTTTAAATATTTTGAAATTACCATCACATTAAACTAATAGATAACTAACGGTATTTTGAATAATTTCAGAATACATTAAAAACACCGTTTAATTCCAAATCCTTTATAAGCACTCTCTTTAATTTCCTTCAAATTTCTATTATCAGAAATATTGAAAAATACTACTATAAGTGTGCCTTAAAATATTAATAAATATTTTTTATAATTATTTTTTATATAAATTATTTTATATATATTTTTACATATTATAAATATTTTTTATATTAGTCTTATTAAAATTCCGTGCCAGTATACTATATTTTGCTATGTTTAATAAAACTCTATTTCTCTCTTAATATTAATTGCTTTTACATCACATATTTTAGCTTAAACTAAAGAGTATTCCTACTTCAATTATCAAAGAACTTCGTAAACAGATGCTAAAAGAGAGTCATCTGTTGTTGGCACTTGGAAAGTTTTAATAAAATTGGCATTTAAAAGCCAAACCCCTCTAAGTTTACTTTCTATATGAATGTGTCTATAAAACTTTAATGATCAGAGTAAAAATGTACACAGATTCACTTCATTTAAAAATGCATAACTCATTGCATTTTAAATCTTTGCCTTAAATAATGGTCCTTTGTAAATGATGTTTTTTATTTCAACTATTTTTCTTACTAACAATGTCAAAATTTTACTTTTTGATATTTCAAATTATGTCTTATAATATATACTTTCCTTGAAGCAAAATTCATATTTTATTTTATTTTTAATGTTAAATATCAATATTTGTTAGTACTGCAAATATTTTCTAACATTTATAACTCTAATTAATACAATTTGAACTAAATTTTTCAGAAGATTCATTTGGTGTTTATATGAAAAAATAAATCATTATTTGTAAAATTATTTAAATTTATCTAAAAATTAAATTTTTAAGGTATATTACCGTTTAACAGAAAATACTCAAACATTTGACACATGTAATTTATTGAATAAATAACTGTTTTTGATACAACCGCATTCCTTCTATCTTCTTTTGAGATCATTGAAAATTGAAAATGAAACAATTTTACATTCCGAAACTTAATTGAAACAAATTTTTTCAGAAATATTTGTTAAATGATAATTTCATTCAATAACTGACGGCTAAACTAATTGAATCACAAATGTTTAGAAAGCTTTCTCAAAAATATTTCTATATTATAAATATTATTAAGAAGTTTATTAAGTTGAATATTTTGAAAAAAATTAGAAAAAAAATTTCCTTATTAAATTTCGCACTTCATTCTGAGCTATCAATAAATATCATAAAATTAATAAACATATGTTTACAATGTTAAAATTTCTATAAAAATATACCGGTAAAATAAATGCATCACTGAATAATCGCACTTTAGTCTATATTATATTTTCATACTTATGATAATATAAGATCTCGAAGCCTTTTATCATTTTCCGCGGAATGATGATTACTAAATTTAAATATACATTTTAATGGAGTAAGAAATAAAAATGAGACTTATTAAAGAAAGTTTTTTGATGAAAAGTAATGATTTATCACATCCTACTTTTTCGCAATCTTGATATTTATTTCTTGACAATCTTTTCACACCGTATTATATTTTGAATTGTTGTAAGACTTATAAAAACTCATTATCAGCGAAGGCTATTTAAAAAATCCTGATCTTTCCCTTATAAAAGTCATATATATCATTCTAACTCAATATTTAAAAATTTTTATAAGCATAAACGCATGTGAAAAATATGTATTTAAAAATATCATCTTCGAATTTTATAATTCACTAAAATACAAAGTTATACCAAAACACACTCGCATTCTTTCTTATCAATATGATATTTTACCAAACTGCAAAAATTTTTCCCAAAATAATAACTAGTTCAAATTTATATTGATATTCTTTATGTTTTTATCTTAAAAAGAAGCATGTGTTTATTAGTTACTTTTTTCTGTTCTAGTCTTTTTGATAGTTTTAGTACTTGGGATGTAAAATGTGTATTTTAGCTTAAAGGCAATTCATAGATATTCCTATACACATTCGCATATATATGTTTTCAATTAATTATTTAAAAATTTATGATCATTACCTTTCAATTTCGCATAAAATGCAAACTATTAAAATAGCATAGACGGAATTAAAAATCAAAATTTATGAATCGAAAGATGCTTTAAAAATGAGTTGTGCTTTGAAATTTATGATCCTAATTTTTATAAATTTTAAAGGTTATATTTTAAAATTTATAAAAAATAAATTAAATATTAATGCGAAAATTTAAATAAATAAATTAAAATTTATAAAAATTAAAATTAGTTTTACGTCTTATAAAGCAAAAAATTGTTTAGTTATCGCTTGTTTTGAAACATTTTAAAAATATTTAATTACTGTAAACATTGCTATATGATATGGTTCATTGTCACTCATATTTATTTTCCCATACTTAATTAAAAATAATTAATTAAAATATATTCTCATTAAAACATTATAAGATATGCTATTTTATATTAAAGATGGTAGGGAATGCTGGGCTGTGAGTTGGGGGCCAAAAAAATTTATTGAAAATTTAAATGAATATTTTTGGACCA
>JAPDSC010108395.1:129284-160650 GCA_026290005.1 Latrodectus geometricus
ATTGCAATTAGTTACGTTTTCTTCCTGACCGATGATAATATGATACTTATAGAGTTGTGCTTGTTGAGATCTATCTTAAAGGTCTCGAGTTGCGAATAAATATCTGGATTCTGTTCCAAACAACATTAAAAAGGAAAATCATTAATTAATATTTTATGTGTACATTTATTTCATTTAATTACCCTTGTTATTTTTATTTAAATTTTATTAAGTTTTATTACATATGAGTATAGTTTAGAAACAAATTTTAGAATTAAACTCATATTTAATTCTAAACCTTTATAACTATTCGAATGATTTACAAATAGAGTTTAATATTAAATAATTGTAACATATATATTAACAGCTATAATTCAGCATTGAAAAATTCAAATTTTTAATGATTTTATAAAGAAAAAGTACTATTGTCAAAAAATATATTTACAATTGCATAATGTTTAGGACGAGTGATGCCAAGTAATACGTGCATTGTTTTAAGGACTATATTCAAATATTAGGATAAATTTTATTCAAATATTATCAAAACGTTTATGTTTTTTTCTAAATAAAATCTAAGCTTTATTTTATTTAAATAAATTCTAAATAAAATAAAACCAGTCTCTACAAATATACAATTCTACGCTTTTAGTTAAGAAATTTAATTTTTATAAAAGCAATAATAATTAGATATTCGAAAATGTATTATTATTTCGAATTATATAAAATCCACTGTTGCATGTTATGGTTTCTTTTAACAATATAAAATGTAAACTGTATTTTTTTGCAAAAAATAGGTAAAAACTGATGCTGAAACAGTGAAGAAAAGTACTTAGTCGAACAACTGTTCCCTCTCGTTTGACACGGGTAATTTCTGAGAAGTTATCAGCCAGAAAATTCCACGAAAAAACATTAGGTGATAAAACAAAATAGACTTGTTCTTAAGTGATAAAGATTGGTGGTAAAAGATAAAAAAAGAAGCTAGTAAACCTACCTTCATTGTCGTAAACACAAATCTTTAAAATGAAAAAAAGAAAATAAAGGTAAAGAATTCTTCTTAGAAGAAAACAAATAAAAACCAATTTCAAGTAGAAATTAAATGTAAGTAAGCATGATAAAACAAAAAGTGTAAAAATATTTAATAACTGCTTATGAAATATTAAACTGCCAGAATTTAGAGTACAAACTTTGCTAAAATGTTGCGTGAGTCTTATTATGAAAAACAAAGGAATCTATATTGATTAGCATATATTTTATAAAGTACACTTTGCTAATTTAATAATTCCAAATTCATACAAAAGAGAGCAGAATAGAAATTTTAGAAATAATAGCACTAAATCGAACGTCAGAAAATAGGAATTTTCCTGAATAATGAGCACCCTGTAAAACAAAATTTACTTGTTAATATTTAGAATAATATCTTTTAAAATATGAACAATTAGATTTGATGAAATTTATCAAGCATAGTATACATAATATCATGTGCATAATAACATGGTGATTATTTTATCTACGTAATTATCATTTATTGACTTTTATTCATCATATTTAGTTTTTACTAACAAATATATTTGAATAATTTTTACATTAAGTATTATAGTTTCGTGTTACATTGGCAAGAACTAAATGTTATTTAATTTTCATTTAAATGAATAAAACATTGATAACGTTTTAAATCAAATTTAGTTATTTTTTAAACAAATTACAATAAGCAAACTGTTTAACAAATTAGAAATTTAATTTAAATACTTTTAATGATTAGAATTATGTTTACAATATTAACTAAAATGTGATGAAATATATTTAGAAAAGATATTAAATCAATATTAAAGAATAAGTTTATAAACTATAGATAAGAATTTTTTATGCATATTGTTAAATAATAAACTATTGTCTTATTTACAATTATTTTGAATACAAAATAAAGGTACATATATATTTAAATTAAAACATCAGGTACAGTTTGAAAATTATCATATTAACTGAAATCATAATATTGAAAGGAATTAGAAAACTACAATTTTACTAATATAGTTACTCTTTCTTTGCCGCAACGATTGCTTTAATATTAAAGAAAAACATGTTGACAAACAAGGCAAATTGTAATTTTACATACTTTTGATAAAACAAATAATGTTTGTTTGAAAAATAAAGACAGAAACTAAAACTAAAGTAAAAGTCAACAAAACACCATATTATTCTAGTAAATATTCCAAAAGTATTTTTATAAAAAGATTTATAAATTGTAAACTGAATTGAAATTTATCGAAAAACAGTTGTAAATTATTTGAGATATTTTCCATATAATTTCGTGCGAACTGTTTAGCACTCTGAAAATCTTCCTCTATTGACACATCATAAGCTTAAGGACTTATTTAATTGTCTTTCATAAAAACATGCTATCTGCTTAAATCCAAAATCAATAGGAAAAAGGTAAATTTTGACAAACATAAAAAGTCTTAAATCTGTTGCTCCAAAGAAATTAATAAAAAAGAATGATATGCATTTCATATATTCACTATAATCGAATGATGAAGTCATATAATTAAGAAATTTGGAGATATATATCCTAAAATGTCTTGCGCATCCAGAACATCATGTAACGAAAACAACCTCCTTACTTAACTTTTAATGTTATTATATTATAAACTCACTAAAGCATTCAATAAATAAAATTTTAAAATAATTTTTTTAATGTTTATAATATTGTGAACATTGAAATCTTAGCTTCTTTAAGACGAACTATTTTCTCAGCAATATTGATCATTAACACTAAATGACAAATTAACATGATTGGTATCAAGCCATATAATTAACTTTTTATAAATTAGGTTATATCACATAATATTTTATTCAGATTTTATGTAATCCTTAAAATAATTTTTAGAGATGATTTTATATATATTATAAATCATAAAATTCTCACGTGATCATTAACCACCTTTTTTTTACGTTTAAATATAAATATATACGTTAAGGATTTTAAGATCAAATTTCAATCTAAATTTATTAATTTGCGCATTTTCTTTATATATTTAAATTTTTGTACACATAATTATTAACTTTTCAGATAAACTCTTCAATTATGTATCAGATGGCATTCATAACTTAATTAATGTCTCCAATTTTTCATTTTAATACTTAAAAAAATTAATAACTGCTAGTTATTAATTTATTTATAGCTTAAGAAATATTATTATATTGTTGGAAAATATTATTAAACTGTACAAAGCTATGTTATAAATATTCAAAGTATATTTTTCTGCAAAGATGTTTCATACTCATTCAAATCTCTTAGTATTCTACAGTTAAAACATTGTTATTCATAATTACATTTATCTCTACAATTTTATATAATTTTAAGTATTCAATTTATAATACAGTTAAGAAAACTATTATTATTGGCTTTTTCATCATATTCATTGCATTTTTTGGCAGCTTCCTAAGCAAATAATGCAGTATTATTAAATTTAGTAATATATTTCAATAAAGACAATTTCAAAAATATAAAAAGTTGTATCTCTTCCAATGCATGAAATTATTTACTTCAATCTTGATTAAAACTGCATTTCTTAATGATGATATGAAATGATAGTGTAAAAATATTTCACTATAAGTATGATAAATAACATAAAGCAAAACAATTCTGTTGTTATGAAATAGCTAATTATAATATTTTAAAGGTATTTAGGTCATGGAGCATTTATTCATTTGAATAAAAACTTCACAAAATAGTTAATTAATTCTAAATCTAATATAAATATGCTATAAATGAACTACTTTTATTTGACATACATTAAATAAAGTAGATTAAATTTTAAAAAATGTATTTGTAAAATTTTAATATATTTAACATTATACAGCCAATAATAAAGCATTGGCAGACTGGACTAAGGTTATAATTTTATTAATCATATTTACTATAGTAATACTGTTAACAATTTCATTCTATATTAATATTGGCTTATTATTACTCTTACTTTAATATCCACTGCAATGATTCGTCTTTCAAAAGAACTGTATTTTGTAATGAGATATTTATCTAAGTTACTAGAAGTGTTCCTATAGAAATTCTTAAATATAAGAAACTGAAGCAAGAAAATAATTTATAATACTTACTTCCTATTAATCAACAGATGGTAAGATTAATCATAGAATCTTTTGGCTTGAAGAACGTGATTTTAACATAATTCTATTTTTCCATGACTTTAACATTAATTGCTTTTTAACAATGCTGTATTTCTCAATTGTATCCATCTAGATAAAATTATTATGAATAGTTAATTTAAAAAATTTACATCTATTTTTGTCAAATTACTTCACATTAAAATAGAAATATTTTGTTTAAACTTGAATTACTTCAAAGTAAAAAAAATAATTACCATAAACTTTTTTTTATTTTATATATTATTCCATTATTTTTTATTTTAGATTAATTTAATTTTTTTATTAAAATTTCTTTTAAATATTTTACTTTTAGATCAGTGATTCTCAACCTGTGGGGCGCGCCCCCATGGGGCGCGCGAGCATATTTAAGAGAAAATGTTTTTTAAAAAAATTTATTAAGTGACTGAAAGGAAAGAACACACACACATACAAAAAAAATACATTTCGACATATTTAATAATTAACTTAATAAATTAAAACAACTTACTAAATTAAAAACAAATTTAATAACTATTAGTTACTTCCTTGGGTCTGTCTTTCAGAGCAAAGTTTTTCGAAGGAGGGTTTAATATAAGAAATAGACACTCTCAGTTCTTTTTTTATATTTAGCTGAGATCTATATTTTGTCTTCAAAGAAGCCACCACAGAAAATCCAGTTTCACAAAGGTAAGATGTTGAAAATGGTTGTAGAATGCGAAATGCCCTTGTTTTTAGTGCAGAAAACTCATCATCCACTCCTGCTTAAAATTCAAAGAGTGATTTATTACTAAATTGTCTTTTGGTTTCATCGCTTGCCATGAAGTCTATGAAGGTTTCTTCCTCTTCGATTGAGAGTCCTTCGGGAGTATTTTGAAATGGATCCCTCACCCACTTGTAATTTGGTATCAGTTTGCCGTCAGCAAGAAAGTACTTTTTAAAATTCTTTGCTAGCATTGCTAAATGATTTTCAATGGTTAGAAAAACATCTTTTATATGTTGTTCTTCAGCCTTGTAAGTTTTAATACAATCATTCAAATTTGCAAACATTGTTAAGTTTTCTTGCTTTAAATTTCTGCTCCACAATTCCGATTTCCTACAAAAAGCATTAACTTTATCACTCGTATCCAATATATGTGTATTTGCTCCTTGCAGTTGAAGATTCAAGTTATTTAATTTCTCGAATATGTCGACCATGTAGCTCAGTTTCATCACAAATAAACTATCGCGAAAATTCTCAGCTTCCGCTCTGTTTTCCTCTTCTAGGAAGACGGCGATTTCTTCTCTTAATTCATAAACACGTTGCAAAAATTTCCCTTGTGATAACCATCTTGCCTCGCAATAAAATAGTAACGCTGAATGTACTGCACCCATGTCTTTACAAAGTGCGGAAAAGATTCTTGATTTCAGGGGTCACATTTTTATATAATTTACTACGGTTACAACCGTAGTTAACACAATATTCAAACCAGGACTCATTTCTTTGGAAGCCAAAGCTTCTCTGTGGATCACGCAATGTGTCCAGACGCACTGTGGCGATTTTTGTTTCACAAGTGCTTGAATACTTTGGGATCTTCCTGACATAGAACGAGCACCATCCGTGCATATTCCGACGCAATTTTTCCATTCTATGTTTGCCTCGTTCATATAATCATTTAAGATAACAAATAAAGCGAGTGCTGTTGCTTTGAGTTCTATTGGTTTGCAGAAAAGTAATTCTTCTACTACTGACAAATCATCACAAAATCTAACATAGGCAATGAAATGAGCATCTTTATTACTATCTGTTGCCTCATCGAGTTGTATTGAAAACAATTTGTAACTCAACTTCGACAAAAGCTGACACTCTACATCTTCAGCTATATCATCAATTCGACGGGCAACAGTATCATTTGAAAGAGGTATAGACTGCATTTGTTTTGCAAAATTATCTCCAAACATAATTTCTACAATATCAATCGCGGCTGTCAAAATAAGTTCTTCACCAATGGTGTGAGGCTTTTTACATCTGGCTATTTTATATGAAACTTTGTAAGAGGCAATTAAAGCTTTTACATTCACAGACAAAGTTTTTTTGAACAATGATTTTTGCTTTTCATATGATTTTAATTTTAATTCGAAGAATTCTCTGGGTTTCTCTTACGTACTCACTATGATGCGTTTCCAAATGTTGGTTAAGTTTATTAGGCTTCATGCTGTCTGCCGCCAACATTTTTGAGCAAATGATACACAGGGGCCTTTCTTCTTCATTTACTTCAGTACTAGTGAACCCAAAATTTAAGTATTCTTGAGAATATTTTCTCGATTTTATTTTCGGAACCGCGCTCATCTGTGTACTTGTTGACGCTTGTCTATCGTCTAATGCTCGCTTACGCCCGCTTAAAAATTTATCCCTGATTCTGCATAAGTCTGCTGCCGTGAATATTTAATACGGTGAATTGCAATTACACGAAAATATATATAATATACACATTCAGAATAGATTCAATAGCTATAGAAGGATCGACTCGAATGAGATTGTCTGAAATTGAAATTGGCGTCATAGAACTTTCTCCTCCTCCCTATGAGAAAACATTTGTTCACATCTGCGCACGCTCCTAGCTTAATTTTTTGCTGACCAGACAAATCGAAACTTCTCGCGAAACAGTGAGAATGCCCGACATGGCAGGACGCAAGAGCAATAAAAAAGCATAGGAATCTTGTTTTTTCAATGTTGAGGATCGGTATTGCAAAATGTCAATAAATTTCGGTATTCTTGGTAATTTGTAAAGTTTAAAATTAAGGTTGTAGTGTAGGTTTAGCGCCAAAATACTCAAAATTCATTATTATTGTATATATTTTATTGTATGCGGTGAGGAGTGGGGGCGCGATAAAAATTGCGATTGAACATTGGGCCGTGAATACTAAAAGGTTGAGAAACACTGTTTTAGATTTATATATAAATGTTTCAACTTTAAATTGTTAACAGAGTCCTTGCATTAATCCTATACTATTTTTTCATAAACAATCATAATTTTTCAATACAGGTCATTCAAATATTTATTAGAATATGATCAATACGTAAAACATATTATTTCAACTAAGAATGAATATTGATATAAAATAATTCATTACTTTAACAAAAGTATCGATTAACATTACACCAAATTCCTATAAATTATAATTAATAAGAATAGTTCCAAATTCATATTTGAATAATGCTTGAAAATTGCTGATAAATTTTTAAATTAACATACATATATAATATTACACTATTATATATATATATATATACCAGAAGACAATTGTTTTCATTTTTGAAAATCTTGATTTTGATTAATTTCATTTTATAAAAAATAAATATAAACTAAAAAGCTTTTAGCCACAAATATAACAAGTGAAAATTATGATTATTTCAGTAAAATATTAATAAGATATTGTAATACTTCATCAATGATGATTGAAAAAATAACACAATTTAAAAAAAATATGCTGAAAGAAATTTGTGGAAGATTAATTGTTAGAATATTTATATTGTCAGTATTTCAGCATAAGTATAAAGAGTAATTGAAATCGCTTACAAGAATGCAGTGGTACATGATACAAGAAGAAATGACACAATATAAAAACATTCCAAAGAAATTAAGTTTTATTTTGTTTTAATGCACTTGAAATTTATAAAACGAAATTACGAAATTCCCAAATAAACCTTTGGAGATTGTGAAAGTGTTAAGTTTTACTTAATCAAAACAGAAATTAAATCTGTAATATGTATTCTTCACGTTTAACATAACATTTCATATTAGAACAATTAAATATACCATTGCCTAAAAAAACTAAAATTTCATTCAAATACATTATTTTATGAACTTTAAAAGTTTGAAGAAGAAAACAAAAATAAGACATCTCATTCGTCATGTGACATATGAGATCATATGAAACTCAGATGTCGAAAGAAGACTTTCTGTATTAATTGAATAATTACCAATATGGATTATATTTTTCAAGTGTATTCAGATCAATACAGCTCAATTCAATTAATTTCCATATAAATGGAACTATTTCATTACTTTTTATTCACATAGTTTAGGCAAATGTTTACCTGATAAATTCGTATAAAATATCCAAAACAAATTTATGAATGTCTGTTCATAATAAATAATTATGTATAAAGAAAGAAATAATAAAATAATTAATTTGATATAGATTATCTTGTTATCCTAATTTATATATATTCTTGAGATTTGTAAAGCAAAGTTACACTAATTACTAATAAAAATTGCTTACGTGCACTTGTAAATTTTATCCAAAAATTAAAATTTAGAAGATTTTTATAAAATTTTTTAAATTATTTTGCAAATTATAATGGTAAGAAATGATTAATTTAAATTTCTCTAAAATTTAGGTGAATTTATCTCTTGATTATGAAAATTAATGTCATCTTAGCTAATTAAAAATAAGTTTTCGCATTAAATTTAAAAAAAAAATCCTTTTATGAAATTAATGTTGTTTTTGATATTCCTTAATACATTTTGGTTAGAATAAGATTTTATGTTAAATACGTTGGAATATTCTATTACTTCAAGAATAAAATTAAAATATTAACTTTTAAGCACACTTCAGTTTAAAAAATAAGTTAAGAGAATTCAATACAATTTAAATAAACAACTTTTTTTTAATAACAATTAGAACTATTTATCTTATCAAAATATAATTCAATTACTGGGAAAAAGCGGAAATTTTTTCTCAATAAGAATTTATTTATTTACAAAAATAGCAAATATTTCTTATACCATAAAATAATCATTTATTTAATTCAACTTAAGTCAAATTATTTTGGCTACAATTTATATTCTATTAATATCAAATAACACAAAAACATTACTTTAAAATAAATCAAGCCTTTAAATGTAAATGTTTTGGAGTTTAATCTCAAGAGATGCATATTATACATTTTTATCTTAGATGTATTTAAAATCCATTTAAAAATAATTATTTACAAAGAAGTACAAAAATTTATAAAATTTTTATTGGTATTCATAAAAATCTTATTAAAATCATAGTTCCTTTCATAAAAAAAAACAATAATTTAATTCTTATAATTTAATGAAAAGGATTTCAGTAAGAAACAAAATAAAAATTTCTCATGTCAATTTCAATATACACTTTAACTTGAAAATAGGAAAATAAATATTTGTTTTATAAAATACTAAATACTTAATTAAATATTTGAAATTCAGTTTTTTAGGGAAGTATATTTTTATATATTTAAAAGGATAGCTTTGTTTTCCTTCTCACATAATCCATTTTTTTATTAGGAACTTATTAAATTTTATTAGTTTACACATTTTCTCCAATGTTAATAATTACAATTAATAGTATTCACAAAATATAAACCAGCTGAAAGCTTAAGATGAAGATTAAATAAATTTAAACAAAAAGTTTTTTGAACATTTGTGTCATATGCGGGTTTTTGAAGGAGTTTCACGTGCTTAAAAGATAACCTTTGTTTATAAGAATTCAATTAAATGTAAAATTAGAAAAATAAGTATTTACAATAACAATCCCAAATGAGATTCAATTTATTGGACAAAAATTGCATTAGTAATTCAAATTGATACTTGTTCCTTTCCTTCATTTATGATAAAATGTAAAACATATTTTATTTGAAGATATAAAAAAATGTTTTCCGTTTATGGCTCTCATTAGTTTTATTTTAATTTTACTTAGAACACTATAAATAAAAAACATTATATATTGAATACTCCAATAAAAAATGAAAATCTCAAAATCAAGGAAGAAAGAAAATAGAGGGCAAAATTATCATTCAAAGATTGATAAAAAATTTACAAGAAAGTATCAATATTTGAAAAATAATTATTAACTTCAGAAATTTTATACTGAATTTAAATTGTTCATGTAAATTTTACTCATATAGCCTAGAAAAAAGCTTAGAATTATTTTCTTCCAAATAGCAAAATAGTTTATACTCTTAATTTCCTAATTTTATAGATTAATTTTGTGGGTTTAAACAATAAATCAATGTGCAGATAAGAAATAAAAAAATTACAATGAGCTAAAAATGTCACGAATCTAAAATACCTAAGTATGTTCTGAAAATTAACTTTTTCCACAATTGTGAGTTCCCGTTAAATACAATTATTTGAGTTCAAAGAGCTTTTAGAAGACCTGTAAAAGAAATGAATTTTTAAATAAAGGTGTTAATTAAATATAGTTGTTCAGCGTATTTTTTTTGTTTGCTATTTTTTTTAATTAAAAATGATTTTTTTAACAGAGAATTCATCAATTAAGTCTCTTAAAACCATTCCAATGAATATAATAAAAATAATTCCATTTAATATCATTTAATTTCATTCCTAAAAGTCCTATTCACAGAAAATCTAATAAAAACTTTATCAACAGTTAATACATTTAAAAACTTAAAATTTCACGTAATTACCTGAAATGAAACTTTGTTTGGGAATGCAGATTCAGAGCAATTAAATTTTCACCCATTTAGATTTTGAATTAGGGTTAATAAAAAAAATGAATTTGATTATATCATCGTCCTCTTTCTAAATCTTTATTGCAATCTTTTTTTCATTTATAATGAAAGAAATTTATTTTAAACTGTTTCACCGTTTCTCCAAAGAGTTTATTCTTTCCTTTTAGAAAATATCTTACAATCATTATAAAATTTTTTATTATAAATGCAATCAAGTATTCTATCATACACACACACTCATTTATATATATATATATATATATATATATATATATATATATATTATTAAGCTTTATCTAAACTACATAACAAATTTTATTTGGCTTCAAACACTTTTTTTTTATTTTTCAATATTAGTTACTCATTTTAATATTTAAGTCATTAACATAATTCATTTCTCAAATAACGTTTCTTGGGAAATATATTTCAAAATTTCTGATTAAAATATTAATTAAAACAATAGAAGAATTCATATTTATGACTAGATGTTTTTCGTCTCATTGAAAGTAATAATTAACATGTATTTTATAACAGTTTCATCTGTTGTTGCTGTCTCCATCAAATGTATAATACCCAATCTCTCACTATTCACTAACAATTGTTTGACAAACGTCTCTATTTATTTATGTGTATGAAGCCCATTTCAATTATTCTCCGAATAAACGCTTCCAAACATTTCGTCAAAAATTTCAAATTAAATTTTAATAAAATAGTATTCTCAATTTAAACACTTGATAGTATAATAAATGAGAATAATTTTTTAAAATATTTAAAATCATTTCGAACATTTAAAAGAATTCAAAATGTTTTAAATCTCAATTATTATTATATGTAAATCGAAATAAGTATAATATTTTATATTCCATTTGTAGTTCTAAACACTTAAAATATATTAATTACATTTAAATCAGTCACTAAAATCAAAATTATAATATCAATGCGTAGAATACAGTTTTGAACTTCAGTATCTGCCATTTTATGGCATGTTTTTTATGCAAATGTAATACCAGCATTGTAGAATTATTATAATTAAGCAAAAAAGTAATTATTTTATATATTTTAATATGAATAGGAAATATCGATGACAATTTAAAACGTTCGTTATAGATTCTTGTTTTTTCATAATCTTGTTTATTCAACTGTATTTTACAACGACACAAACAATAATATTTAATGACAAGTATGAAATTGTTTTTACATTTAAAATAAGATCATGCCTCAAAATATGTAATAACTTATCTACAACTTCAATGCACAGAATCTAACACTTAAACTTGTTGATTCTGAAAATTTAACAAAATTTAACAAAGAAAATTTAACGTAAAATATTTATGTATTGCATTATTCTTCAGAAACACTTATCAAAAATATATTATTATAAATGAAAATATTGCTTGCAGTGAATTAAATTGTAAGATTATAATTCATATACTACTCTTCTGCTTGATGTTTATAGCATATTTTCAACATCAACTATCAATTGTTAAATACTTTTTGAATAAAAGTATTATGATAATGTGATAATTGAAAATTATTTTATAAATATGCGTTCAAAATATCTTAGTAGAGCGTTTAGTAAAGAGATCGTTTTTAGAATGTAGTAGTTTCAATTCCATCTTCTTACACTTGAAGCACAACTAATTTTGAACCTCAATCAAATGCCTGAAAAATTCACGTCTTAAATTTCCTAATTCATTTTAAAAGAAGCTATGCTTCTATTTATAATTTTTTTTTTAATTTTATAAAAGTCCTTTATGTACTCACTGTCAGATATATTTCCAGTTTTCTCGAGTCTTTATGCTTTTAACAGTTTTTCGGAAGACCAAACATGATGAAGTTGTAACATATTAATTTAAATTCAAGTTTAGAGTACATTCTACGAGTAATTAAGAAATGCAAAATTTTTATTTTTATAAAATTATTTGAGCATCTTGCATGCATAACATACAAATAAGAAAGACAGCTACTTAATTTTATCTTTAATTTATGGACGTGAAAAGCTCTAAAAAAGTGATTGTTTATTCATTTTTTTTTAAATAATTTACTGAATAATTTATTTATTTTCAATAACAGGACGCATTTGTTTTCCACAAAACAAGCTATATTTGTAAATCCTAATATATTTGCATGCGTATATGAATAACTAGAAATACAGGATTTGAGTTTATGTTTTTAAGCTATAGACAAACCGAAAAAATAGTAAAGAAAAAAAGAAAAAAATATGCTTAAAAAATGTTTATAATATGAAATGGAAGAAATATTTTCCAAAAGACAACAATGTAAAGGCTCTGTGAAGACCTGAAAAGGATTCCTTATATTGTTTGAGGAGTGTGTCTTAACCGCTGCCATTTCAACTAGGATAAATTCTCAATCGTTTCAACATTTAAGAGAAAATTCATTTCACACATTTTTCACAGATTCTGAATTTTTTGCTTAAGAGAAAATTTGATTTATCATTACGATAACGTACCTTTTTATTTGGGTAACAGTACAAAAAAATTTAATTCCATGTTAACAATGTTTAAACTCTAAAATTATTGGTTGTTTTTTCTGAGTTAAAAGAAAATACATGAGGTAACATACAAAATGGTATATACAAATATAATCTATAATTTTTAACATCAAAAAATTCAAATACAAAACCGAAAACGAAAGTTGTAAAACAGGACGTAATTTATTTTTAAACTTGCTGAAGAAGAACTAAAATATTTGATGAACATCCAAGAAATATATCCAGTTTAAGCTTCTAAATATATTATTTTTCTTATCTGCTACTTCTATTTATGAACTTTATAGTTTTTATTATTATTCATACTGTATATATATGTATATATAAGCATGTAGTGATTTGGTATATTTATGGGTCGGTTTATTTTTCCATTGTTAATAGTTATGGACGAGGAAATTTATCGAAAATTTCAATAAAAACAAAATGTTTAAGCATTGTAGAATTTTCTTTTAACTTTTAGATTCTCCTTTATGATTCACATACAGTATTGTGCGTAATGTTATTTTTTAATCCCAAGAAAAGATAGCCACTACTATAAAAAATATTTGCTTAATGGATATTTAAATGTATTTTTGTGTTTTTCTTTTTCATAGGAAACAAGTAGGTAGCTTAAAAGTATCTTTGTAAAGTTTTAAATACAAATATACAGTTAAATAATTAAAACTTCAAGTAAAACTTTGATGTTGAAAAGCCAACAGTTAAATGTTTCAATACAAATTTCTTAATATTGTTTTTTATTCTCGTTTATATTTTACTTTTATTTAAAGCTTATATTTAAAGCTTGTTATATACGCTCCATTCTTAGTTGCCTTCAAATTCCTAGATTTATTTGTGGGCAATGCTCTTTTTTGTTTTTGTTTGCATATGTATTAGCTTCGGTTATTTATCCCCGTTCATTTTCAAATTTCTCTTTCATTAAGAATTTTTCTCAGCATCATATTTCTAAACTCTGTATTTCATAATTTTTTCCCATTACTTAACAAATATTTAGAGTGCTAAACCCATTAAATGTTCTCTATTCTGATTAAAAATATTTTATCTTCATCACAACATTTTAACTGCTTATTTTGATTTATTTAAAAATACTCTATATAAATGCAGTTTATTTTTTTTTGCCTTAAATTTTATACACAAACTATTAACATGTAGATTCTAAACAAAATTTAATACCCCTAAACAAAATATACCAGTGTCATGTATTAGCATAATGTTTTTAATGTACGTATCGAAAAATGTAGTAAGGCATCAATTTATGGATGAGTTTCATAAATAAGATTTATTAAAAAAATTGTGCTGATTTTAACTCATATCTTAAATTAAACTTAAATTGCAGCTTTATTTAACAATAGCATAAAAATTAATTGTAAGTTAAACTAATTAAAAATGAGCATTTCATATAAGAATATTCAATTTTAGTGAACATAGATAGCATGTTTCTTTGCAGTTATAATAAAATACAATTACAAATGCATTTAGCATAAAAATGAAACAAAAGCACTTTAGTGTTTCATTTTTATACTATTTTTGTTTTTTTTTAATTATTATTAATGAGTCAAATATTTTCTGAATAAACATCTTCCAAAACCTATAGATATTATTAAAAATTCATTGTATCCATTAGAAATATAAATGAAATATACACATATACTTAAATTGTGTAATAAATAATTTTATGGAGTCGATTTCAATAGAACATGTGATAATACTTTAAATTTATTTATTTGCAATGAATTCTATCATATAGTGTTAAACTAATTATATTTATTCAGACATTAATATAGCATGTATTATACATTCTAAAGATCGAATGTTCTGACATACGCTTTAATGATCTTTTCCTCAATTGTCATCAGAAAAGCTGATTTATTTTCTTATCTGCTTGTTACATTTGTAGCAAAGTATTTACCGAATAAAAGCTACTTTTGAATGCATCCTTTTAATAAGCTTATTATTTAGGCACATGAACTACATTATTTGCAATTAAAATATTTTTAAAAGAAAATATATTCCTTAATTGATTAAATAATATTCAGAGCATTTTTAAAAATAATAATATAAATAGTTTTACATATTCATTTTATGTGTTATCTATATTTATATGTATATTTTCTATATGTATAATGAGGTATATAATGTAAACATATATTCAAATACTAAAGTTTTCTTGATTTCTAAAGCAACAAGAATTAAGAAACTATGTGAATCTGTTTTGATAAAAGTTAATCATATCAATTACGTAACACAATCTGATTCTGTTTCTGTATTTTAATTAATATTTAAATTATTTTTTCTTTTTAATTAAAAAATATTTTATAACATGTATGTCAAAGCAAGAGGACGTAAGTATTGTATCCATTATCATTTGCATATTGTCCTAAAGAGTATAATCATAACGAGTGACAACATAAAACTTTTAACGTATACAAGCTGTCATAAAAGTATTTAAGCTAATGTATAATTAATATACAAATATACGCATCTGTCATAATGCGTATGTTTATCAAATAATTATGAGTTTTATAAATATAAATTATTTTTCTGAATAACTAATTTATTTTGCTCTAAATGATTGCATATATTAATTCATAAAGTATATTTTTCAACATCTAATTATATATATTTTTATAATATACGTTTTTCAATAAATCTTTAATAAAATCTTGGAGACCAGAATAAACTTTTAATAAATTCTAATCATACGATATCCAGTTTACTTAAATTTTCCATGAGGTCAAATATTTCTTCTGAGAGTACAAGAAACTTTTACCAACTTTTGATTAAATTCTGTTCTACCAGTCAATTCCAGGTTTCGAGAACTCAATAGATTTGTAAAAAAGCTAGAATGTAACAAAATACAAAATCTAAGACTTAATGAAGGAAACATTATATTAACTTTAATAAATATATATAATTTGTTATCATTGCTAAGGATTCTTACTTCAATAATTCCTTTTAAATTGTCATAACTTGAGTACATCATATTGCATTATCAATTTCATATCGATGTTTCTTCCGGAAAAGTTCTACAGCCTGAAGTTGTCACTGTATATTTTGTGAAAACTAGTGTTTAGATGAATATTGTTCTTAAAAGATGTTTCAAAGGTACCTATAAATGTCCATTGGTTCACGTTCTATGTATTAAATTGCACTCTTTATAATTTGTCCATTTGTTGTGGTTTGAAGACATCATCTCAATTTCTTCCTTGCATTTTATCAAAAAGTTTGTAATGTATTCTTTGTATCTATTAAATTTTCCCTTACTGTCCCAGCCATAAAAACAAACATTGCAATAAAATTATTATTATGAATTCTATTATGTTTAACACAGTGTCCAAAAAGATAATTTGTACTAAATTCTCATTTACTCTATTCCATAATATCTTGCTAAAAATCTAGTGAAGCACTCAGTGAAGGAAATCTCAAAAGTCAATCTGTAAAAGTAGCTATCATTTTTAAAAAAATTGCCAAGCTCTATAGTAATTTTTTACGAGATAAATAGAGTAATTTAACTATAATAACATTAATAATATTAACTCAAATAATACTCACATTTTGCCAAATGTTCAATACATGAAAATTACAAACGCTGGCATACGCAATTAACATTATACGTGTCAAAATAGTTTTATTTAATTAGAATGCGCGTTCCAAAATCTCAAATTTTTTTAACCATTAAAGTAACAATGATCAATATAATATTAATGGCAAAATGTAGTTAATAATAATTAAAATAATTTGAAATTAGAGCCAAAATCATGATTCTTAATATAATGATTACCAAAATAATATCAATGCGAAAATTGAATTAAGAACAGAAAATTAAATGAATGCTCTATTTCAATACACACATATGTCAAGCAACAAGTAATATTTAGCTAAAAATAATTTTAACTTTTTTTCAGTCTTTTAAATTTAAACACAAAGTAACATTTATGGTCATTGTTTTTCTATATTAGCATTATGCAAGAATAAAGAATTGAATGAATAGTTAAAATTAATTTACGTGCATTAAATATATTTAGTAATACCTAACTAAACAGTTTTGCAACTAGAATAGTAAAATATTTCCTATTTTAGTGAAATCATCGGAATGAAAAATTTAAATTTGTACAGTGAATTTTAAAAAAAATAAACATAAAAAACAATTGCTGAAAATAAACCCAGTAACGATTTGATTTGTGATAAAAAATAGTTACTTTATAATATTTAATATATAAAATCTTCTTTGAATCTTAATTTTAGCTAGAGTAATTCATAATTTTTTTTTATAAAATGTTCAATGAATTAAATATTCTTAGACAAATTCCTTCATAACTTCTCGCCTACTTAATTTTTCATTCCTTCGTTTCTTTTTTGAATATTTCATGCATTGAAATAAATATTATTCAGTTTATTGCAAAAAGTTATTACCATTTATTATTTCCCTATTCAGTTACAAGCAGAGTAGGTTTCAGAACAAAATATAAGAATTTGTTTCATTTCTTGAAAATAAATTTTAAAGTAGCATAAAACCGAATAATACACATAAAGAGAAGTAACTTCACGATAAACCATTTAAGGATTGCCCGATTCAATATTCCTCATAAATATAACGCTCTTCTTTACTTTTTATGGAGCATACATAAAGAATGGTATCAAAAAACGTAGACTACTAAAAAGGATAAGGAAGGAAGTAACTTTATCATATAAATACATTTTGCAAAACATCTATCATTCATTCGACATTAACTTCAGTATTTTAAATTTCCGTTAGTCTTAATGGATTAGAAGAGTAAATAAATATGAATATTACTAAATATATATATTTAATAAAAGAAAATGCCATAGATTCCCTTAAAAATAATAAAATGTTTGCTCCATATAAAGTTTTAAATGCCAAATATAAAGCATTTCATTTTTATATTTTTTATTTACTATAAAAAGAATAAATTATAAAAAGTCTTATCCATAAATAAAATATCGAGAATTTCTCAGCGTAATATATATATATATATATATATATATATATATTTATGATTATGGCATACACATCAGCTAGTGTCAAATATATATTTGATGTTTTGTGACTTATGAATACTTGTTATTTATTAAATGTGTTTGACATTAAGCCCTTATATACTTCAGATGCTTAAATCTTTGCATGGGCATTCAATTGCTTGGTCATCTGCTATGCATTGTCAACATATCTAATAATATATGTTCATAAACTTGTAATTTAATTGAAATAAATGTGTTTTGATTATAAAAGCTTCTATTGCAATATTGAGACCATCAGAAAATTGTTTCTCTCTACACAATTAGAAAGATTAAAAGTCATTAAATTCAATATGTCAGAAGAAGCTTTGATATCAACATCAAATTAATCAGAGTAATTAATAAATAAAATTACAACAAATAAAAATAAACTTTTTTTTTATTTGAAGGTGTTTAGTAAAGATCGATGGTGATTTGGGCTTCCATCTTCATAATAAGGGGCACTATGCATGAACTGTAATATAATTCATTCAATTCCATTGAAAAAAGCAGAAGAAATGCATGAATGACATAGAAAAACTGAGTAAAAATAAGTTATGCATCTAATGATAGCATTATTTTCAAGCTAAAAAAACTGGGGCAGCAACCTAAATTTTTCATTTTATTTATTTGCATGCCTTAACTTAAAACTTACATCCCAAGTTCAAAACTACATATTTCTATTTTTCTTTTTTTTTTTTTTTTTTTTTAAATAATGATGATATCATGAAAGTCATGTAAATAACTTGCATTACTTAAAAACTTATATACAAAGTTACAATTGAAAAGTAGAAAAATTTATTGAAATGACGGAATCGTAAGCTAAAATTAAATTAAATAAAATTTCCAACTTCATAATCGTTATTTTGAATTTTTTTTTCATTTCTTACACAGAATAAAGTCAATATCAGCAAATAAACCATTTCTTTTTTATATTAAATTTGTAGCTAATTTTTTTTTAATTTCCTACACAAAATAAAGGCAATATCAAAAAAAAAAAAGAACTTATTATTTATATCAAATTTGTAACTAAATTTCTAATTCATCTACACATTACCGATAAACTTTTTTATTTCTGAGTTTTTCTTCATCTTGTATTAAATACGGATTTTTCAAAATAAAGGAAAAGGAAACAGAAAACCTAGACTTATCTTGCAGAAGTGCTTTTGACTCAGCTTCTCAAGAAAACTTCAAAATTTCTACTAAAAATTGATATTATAATTCACGTTTAAGGGAAATAGAAATTATAGATTATAAATACAAAAAATCGGGTACTTTAACTAACAATTTCATTTTGTAATCAAAATACTTGATGCAAATGTAAATTAAAACATTTTTAATCGATATTTACTCAAAGAAGAGTATTTTATTAAAATATAATAATTGTAAAATATTCACTGTTTTAAAATTTAAATTTTTCATGAATACTCCAAAAACTTTTATCTTAAAAAATTATTATTTTTCTTACGAAAAATATATTGATATATTTTGAAATATGTAAAAAATTATAAAAAGTGTCATATGTAAACAAAATATATCACTATTCTAATTGCATACTTTTGTATTATATTTTGCTTTTATAAATCAAAAGCTACAATGTACGGGAAAATAACTGCAATTAAAAAAATTTACTTTCATTTTTAAAAAACCATAATTTGATAATTATAAAATATATACATTTTATTCGTATTTTTTATCATATAAAAGAATTCTTTGTAAAAAGTATATTTACTGTGCACATATAATCAACACAAACAAATTTTAATATCTTCCTAAATTAAATATAACATTATTTTGAAATTATTTGTAAAAAGCTATTATTCTCATAACTTTTTACAATTAATTTTCTACTATTTATATCTCAACGCTTTGATTTCTTTTTATTTTTAAAGTTAAGCTTCTGATCATAAAATTTCATAATTTTCAACTTCTTTGTGTTCGCATTTCTGTCAAATTTTATAGCAGTCCATAAATCCACTTTTTTGTTTGTTATCTTTTAATTTATTATCTATGTTTTAGTACCTACTTTCATCATTGAAAAATAATAAATTTTTTAAAATTAAGAGCAGTGTCTTATGTAGAGCTTCCAGATTTAATAACTTTTAGTTAATTTTTTTTATCAAATGGGTAATTATTCCCTCAATAATTACTATCAATGGTGCCATAATTTATTTTATTCATCATGAAAATCAGTTTAAATAATGTTGAATTAGATGCGTCAAATATCTTAAATTCGGGCTGAACTAAGTTAATATTTGATGTTTAATTAACAAATAATGGATAACCAATATTTTACTTGTATAAATGCTAATGCGAAAATTATGTGGTTGAATAAAGTATTACAGAAGAGAAACCTACAGTTCAAAATTTAAATAAATCAAATAACATTTCGGTTATATACTAAGATATTAATAATCTAAGAATCAATAGGTGTTAATAATTTTATTTGCTGTAAAAAAATATTTATTCTTTCCAAAGATTGAAATATGTATAGTTTACTTTCATTGTATAAGTCGAAGTTACGTAAAATAACGTGTGAAACTGCATACTATCAAGTATTAAGTTTTACTAAAATTTAAAATTTTCATACTATTAAGATAAAGGCAATATATTTATTAGTTAATGTTATGTAATAATATATTTTAATTATCATTTTATATTAATATAAATAAATTAATTACATTTTTATTACGTTATAGAGAAGAACGATAATTATCATTAAATATACATTTATAATATTAAAATTTTTATTTTATTTTATTTTTATTAAAGTACTTGAAAAATATGTTATTTAATAACTTTGAGTTAACATAATTATTAAGAGTTGTTTTAGAAAGAAAAAGTATTTTTTATAATTTATATCAATATTATCCTACTTTTCTATAGAGAAACATTCTGTGCTTTAAATATTTTAAAACATGTTTATTTTGGCAGCTTAGATAATTAAAATTAGATAATATAAGTTAATATGTCATGAACATTTTTCATTAAAATTTCAAACAATTGCAATCTTTATTCCAGAAGATAATATTTATTTATGGTTTTGAATTCAAAAGAACCTCTTAGATATACTTTCAAATACAATTATACATTTCGTTTCACTGCACTAATATTGTAGGGTATATTTTTTAATGTATCACTATTTGTAACGCATTTAATAAATAAAGGGATCAGAAAAATATTCTATCTGTAAAATGTTTAACTATGTTAGAACATAGTTTTACGATATAGCAAAAATATTTTAGCATGCTGAGAAATCGTCAAATTGAGTAATTATTTTTTCATCTCATTTACAATTAGTTTTTATTACTTATAATGATTTCATAAAGCAAAATCAATCAAAATGGAAATTCTGTTTTAAATATGAAACTAAGAAAAAAATCACATTTTTTTTAGCTAAGCAATATATTTATCCTGTGATTGAAAATTTTTTGAATATAACAATTGACTTAACATAAAATTATATTATCTCGCTTTTGAAAGTTAAATTGTCATTTTCTAATAAATAAGTACTCTAGAAATTTTATATTAATGACGAGAAAATCTTCTAATACATTAATATTTAGTAAAACAATCTTAAAATAAGTTTCAATATGTGCGTTTATATTTAACTTATTACATTGTGTGTTAGACCATAAATATAATATTCGAAAATGCGTAAATATAATTTTTCATTAATTTTAAGCATAAAATTAGTGTGCGTATGTGAAAAGTACTTTTATTATAGAATATTAAAAGAAGTTAATTCTCTCTTAAGTATATAAAATTGTAAAACACCAAGTTTGTTTTTGATACTTCCAATTATATCTATAACAAATATAAACAGATTCTTTATGACCTTCCCACTTCGTGCGCGCGAGTTTTCTACAAATAAAAATCAATTATATTTTTAGTGTTGTTAAATAAAGGCAATTATTTTCTTTTTGTGAAAAGTAATCTAAATATTTTAATATTAAAACAAAATAATTTTCATCGTATTTCTTGAAAGAAAATTTTGTAATGAATGTATATTTCTTACACTAGAATTTGCTAATTACTTTTTCTTTTATTAAATTCAAGAAATCTAAAACCTAATTTAGTATTTGACTCTTTTTATTAGATATTTGATTATTGCAGTCTAAATCCTGTGTTTTATTTGATGAAACTGTCACTCAAGTAGAAATGTAATGAGTAGTGTTGTATCTTTCGAAGACTAATTTTTTCATTAAAATAACTGTGTACATCTATTGCTTTATACAAATTTAGCATTCATTGAAAACTTATTACTAAAAAATACCAAAACGTACATATCAGAAACTTTGCAGTAAAAGTATTTAGGATGTACCAAACGGAAAAAAATACCAAATAAATATCTTTTTTCTGAGCCGGTAAAGGAAGGAAAACCCTCTTTTGACTTGAATCCAATGAATATTTATCGCAATATATATATTAAATTACCAGGAATTGATCATAAAAAATATCTATCAATTTTCCGATTTTTTTTATTTTTTATAAACTATTTCTTTAATAACTGAAAAATCGTTCAGACATTTTAAGGAATATATAAATATTTATTTAGTGTAAAATTGTGTATCATACAATATAAATGAATAGAATGAAAATAGATAAATATCAACAATACTGTATTGCTTACTTTGAGAATCTATATTAAATACGTGAAGAACTATAAATACAAACACATGGCTTGGGAATTAGTAAATTAAGAAAATTATATTTTAAAATAAGTATTTGAATTTAGTTTTGAATTGTATTCTATAGTTAAGGTTAGTTAATTTTTTATAAATAATTGTCAAATATTGAAAAAGTTTTTATTAAAAAAACATCTTATTTCCAATTAATTTGCTTTAAAATCTATTATATTATTTAAAATATGTTGAAGACTATTTAAAAAAATTGAAGACAATTTATCTCTGTTATGGAAAATTTTATTGATTGAACATTTCTAAACCAATTAAAATACATGCCGTCTTTAAAAAATAACCCTAATTTCATTAAATTTTATTTTTTTAGATTAGTAATGGAAATTGTTTGAAGATCAGCTCTTTAAATTTTTAACAATTTATTTAACAATATAAATAAATATCCATTGTTAATTTTGAAGTCATATTTTTTTAATAAATTAATACTGTTTACATAATAAGCAAATAATGTTACCTCTATTCAATTATAAAAATATTTTTTTATTTAATTATAAATTTTTATTTTTATTTGAATTGTTTAATAAACATGAAATTAATTTTCTTTTTAAAATTAAAAATATAATTTTGTATAGAATATTTTAATAAATAATTCGAATTTTTAAAAAATGTACTTACTTGCATGTTTTAAATTTTGGGGGATATTTCCAGTTTCAATTCAGACATCGATTCTACTCCCTGTAAATTACATATTGATGCTTAGTGATCCAACAGAATAAAAGATTTAAATAAATTTCAACTGATTGCATTTCAGTATTCTCCGAACAATCAGTAGTTCTTTATGTTACAATTTAGCTAGTTGATGAGGTCATGAACCATCACAATGTACTGAACGTAAGTCAATAGTTTCCAGTCAATATCTGCTGGCATGTTGCGTGTTGCTTTTAAATTTTATCCTACTTTAAAAATTACACAATTTACAATGCATCAAATTTGTTTGTCCATTCAAACAAAATTTCTATATTACCAATTTTTAAAACATTACAAAATATGAATATACACAGAAAATAGAAAAAATGTTAAGATCATCACCATCACTTAAAACTGAAATGGACAAGAAGGTATAAGATGTGCATCATCCAGGAGTAATGGTATATAGTTAATCAGGAAAAATTGGAAAATATTATTCCAGTGATTACATGTATCTGGTATGGTAAATGCTATTAGTCTAAGTGATTTTATACAGAATAAATAAAGATGACCAGAAGATTTTGAACGCATTTATCTGAAATTGCGTAGCTCTGAAACTCTTCAGCTATCATTCTGAGTACTTATACCAAGTGGTCGAGAAATGATGAGTTGAAAATCAACGTGGCTTTGGAAATTCAAATATTTTTTAACATAAAGGACATCAAATTAATATGAAACCTTTTTTGGTAATAGGAAAATCAATACATTATGACAGACAAGAGTCAATAGTGTGCTTAAAAATACATTTACTTTGACTTGGATTGTATCCTACATTCAATTGAATCACTGTTTTATTTTATAATACCAACTGACTTCTTACAGATTTTATAATATATAGACGTCCAATTATTTAGTTTCTAGTATTGGAATTTCCTTTATTTACCAATTGCAGAAGATCGTTAAGATTGCTTGTAAATAACTAAAAGCTAATAAAGTTTGAAAATACCCTTTCCAAATTTCTATCTATTATAGTCCTTCTAACTATATTAGTTCCCTGTGTGTCAAAGTTACTTTGAACCCACGAAATCACAGAAATGATTCTTTACATATTCTGTTAAAATCCTGTCCTATTCTCCTTAGATCAAAATGGTTCTAAGTTATCAAAGTTTGTCCCATGCCAAGCTGTAACAATGTTCATAACATTTTCGTTTTTCGGTACATATATTAATAAATAAATATATTATCAATATTAGCTTAACAAATTTCCAGATACAGAGAGGGAAAAAATTTGATTCATTTTGAAAGCATATCTAATATGAAAATTTTTAAGAAAAATATGAATTGCCTTATCAGAACTATAAATTAGAATGAAAATTTAAAAAATAATATTATTTCTAGTATTTAAGATAATAATTCCCTTTTTTAATTTACGAGAAACTGTTACATATGAAAATGCTGATATTTATAAAAATGTATGAATTTTTTGAATTTTAACAACTTTCAGTACGTTCTGTTATCAAACACATACTTTGGTCAAACAAAACGGTGCTAACAATGATAAACTTTTATATTTTTAATTTTTACTGGAAAAAACAGTACACACAATTATTTATATAAAATTATAAATTTTATTCATGAAATCATTTTGATTTATCAATTTATTTATATTTTCACTAATTATAATATCTTATACTTAGTGATTTGTGCATAAACCAAAATTCAGAGTCATATTTCTAAATGTTTTATTAAATCTAAATTCGTTCTTGTAAATTTTTATTTTACATAATATACACCAAATTCTCTCAGCCTAAAACATACAGCAAATTTTCAATGGGAAATACTTTAACAAAAAGAGTTTTTTCTTTTTTATTTATTTATTTTTTATTTCAGAGTACAAAAGTCTCTTTCATCACATGGTCCGACAAAATTGGGAGCCATCTGTTATTCAAGCATTTGCGAAGCTCGTTCCTTTCTTGTGAGACAAATGGGCATTCAAGAAGAATGTGAGAAGTATTGTCAATCCAAGAGTTGCAGCTGCATACGTCACTGTTTTTGATATGAAAACGATTGAGGTAGCTATTGAACTTTCCATGTCCAGTGAAGAATTGGGTAATTTTAAAGTTGTATGGAACCAGTGGTTCTTAATTCTGAAGAAAACTCTAGGGAAAATATATTCAGTCCACATACAAATGGGAGGGGAGACAAAACTTGAGTTCCTTTCTGTGATGATGTTCGTTTGGGCAATGGATTTAAAAAAAGATTTGGGAAGACTAGTATTGAGTTTTTTTGTAAGTGATAAAGAAGATTTGCCCAAGAAATCTGCTCTTTCAGTGCCATATACACCACTGTGGCCCTTAACATGAGAGAAACGGAAGGAGATATTTTTAATATTGCACATATGAATAAAAGTCTGGACTTCTACAATGAGTTTTTCACAACTTGTTATATCGTGCAGAGCCAGAACGAATGACATCGAGTCACTGCAAATTAAAAAAAAATTTAAAAGCCTTGCCTATGGCATCTTTAACAGCAAGATTAATGCAGAGTATTTCCGCTTAGAAAGTCAAGCAATAATCATTAATGCTGTACGTCTGATGGCTCACTTCAAAACCATTCTGAAAACATAAGTAGGCAAGACCTACTTTTTCGTTAACCTTACTCCCATCTGTAAAGTTAATAACATCGTAGTCTGCTTCCTGTATGTTATCAAATGCAACAAGAGAAGCAGGAGATCTTGTCGATGGATGAGGTGGGGAAGAATAATTCAGATCACCATTAAGATGGTTAGAAAAAGAGCCTGGAGCATAACAACAAGCTTCATTTTGACAAAGAATGACAACATCAAGAGGTGGAAGACAATAAAAAGAGTTTAACATTTATTTTTGCTTTCTAATTAGAAATGTAGATCTAAATACAAATATGTAAGAACTTTCATTTCTCACAGGTATTAGGAGCACTACATTCAATATAAAATGAGTTTTAATTCACCCTCTTATTATTCAAATTATATATATATATATATATATATATATATATATATATATATATATATATTTGAATAAATAATTCCAAAATTGTTTTGTTTTCTTTTGGTTAATGAGTGCACTGTTTATAAATTTTGTTTCACTAAAATTTTTCAAACAGCATTTTTATGCAATAAATATTTCTTATCAAATGCCCAGATGATAAAAGAACTTCAAATCTTTGAAGATTTTTAATTTTAAAAGTTACAGTTATTCTTCTATTCCAAAGCAATATTTTAAGCACTTTATGTATTTCTGATAATTTTTCTGAAGTTTGAAATTTTTACTCTACATAGGTACAAATTTAATTGTAGTTTGTAATTTCACCAATTAATAAACATTTATATTTCTACAAGCAATTCAAAATTATCGAATGCCTTAACATATTTAAACACACGAGATAAAGAATCAATAATCGAGAACATGGTAAATCATTGCTCTCTTTTAACTTAAAGAAAAACACGGTTTCTGCTGTATTCCTTTTCATATTTTTGTTAGCAATATTATTTTAGTTCAATAAAAACATCTTCCATGCTTAAATTAATTATGCTGAATTCAGTATTTTATCAAACTCAAATGAATATTCATGTTGTTTCAGTTGAAAACACTTTTTTAATAACAAATTAAATTTTTTACTTTTATGTAATTTTATTAAGCAAGGGTATCCTGAGCATTCTTATTCTTGGATGTATTATGACTACAAATACATTGTGACATGATAAGATGTTTTTCTAAATGATGGGAAATATTTTTCTAAATAAAATTGATGTTTAGAAAGAAATCATAAACTCTAACTTTACATTCACTATTCACTTAAACTCCAACTTTCCAAAAATATTCGGAAGATATTCTCAAATTTATTTCTGATATTTGCTTAGTCATCTATATTTATTTGTTAGCTTTCTAAAATCTGTTGTAGGAATATTAGATCAGGATAGGTTTCCAGTTTTGGAATGATCAAAATATTTTATAACATATTTTTCATTGATATATTTCTAAGATTGGATAGAGTGTAAGTAAAGAAAAAAAAAATTTTGTATTCTGGGCAAGCTATAAAATAAATAAATTTTAATTTTCTGTGCACCTTTGAACTTCCTAGGAATATTTCTGAAAACATTGCTAGAATGGTTTCTTTAAATAGTTTTAATTGTTCGTTATAATATAAAATAAATTTGAAAATTAAATAACTTCAGAATATGATGGAATAGATTAATACCTCAATAGAATTTTTATTCATTTCGTTTTTTAAAAGCATAATTTTCTGACAATTTATTTAATCGCAAAAATAACACAGTATTTTATACTTTGCTATTGAAAGCACTTAAAATAGATACATGCATTTTATTCATATAATATACATACATCGAAGTATTAAATAACAAATTTTAATTTTATAACAATTTTGTTTTTAAGTTTCAAATATTGAGCAAAATTTAACATTTTCTACGTAGGAAATGCTATGTTGGTATTTTTCATCATAATGAATGTAGTGCATTGTTTCATTTGGAACGCAATAAAAATGGTTATATTTCTGAATACCATACAAACTATAGCATTAAGTGGAAAATTTATAAGGAAATGAATCCTTAAAATTTTAAAATATAATACATGTTTTAATAAACTTAGTTTGTAAAAAAATATATGTTATTTTACTAATTACACTTGAATGATTGATTTTTGTATTGTATATAATGTAACATTAAATCAATGTTTTTAACTTAGTGGATATAATCACTAATAAAATCAAATGTGGGAATCAATTATTTGTTTTAAGTAAATAAAATATTATTAAACTTCACTTTCTCAAAGAACAAAAATCTTAAAACTATGTTATTGTTTCCATTATAGGAATAAAATCAATTTCTTTGGAGAAAAATATCCTACTCTGTTTCTAAGAAATAAGAAGCCTTTTAGAGTGATTTATCGATAAGAAATCAATTTAACAATTGTTTTTTAATCTAGAACGATTTCATATCGATATTGTTCTTGCGCTTAGGATTTCATTTTGAATTATCTCTATTGTACAGTTTGCACTTAAAATTAACTACTAAAGAGTGATACAATTGCATATTTTATTACTGTTTCAAACTGAAAACTTTTATTTGGTTTTTTTAAATTACCTCATTCAAATAAATTAATATTACGTCACTATTTTTACATATTATTCTTAATTTAGTTTAAATAAGCATGTTGATTTTTCGTTAAATTGAATTATTGAAATGGTGTATTATTTTAAATTATAATTGAATAAATCAATTAATAGAAGAAATTATGAATGGGGTAAGATTATATTTCTCATTCTTTTCTCGATTTATTGAACTTTGTGAAATGTTTTATTTGTAAAATCTATTTATAATTAATTGATACTATGATGTATGCCTTCAGTAATTTCCTGGATTCTATATATATTATTACCATCGTTGTGTGCTAATGTTAACAAAATAGAAAACATTAATGTGAGTAGTTTATATAAAAGTAAGTGTTCTGACATTTATGTTGGCTGTGTGTATTGTTACAGCATTTATAATAGTTATTAGAGAGTATAAGGTGGCAGTGATTATCTTTTTAAATGTAATTCAATTGAGAGTAAAGATTGGTCATATCATCATAAAAAACAAATGTGGTTTTTCATACTTTTAATTGCAAGTAGTAGATAGGAAGAATATATTGAATCGTACTGATTCATCCACAGATAAATGTGTCTAAACTTTTCTGCCAAAAATTTTCACTTGAATTTATTTTCCTTTATTACAAGAACTTTAATTTCATTTAAAGCGTTTACAATTACGAATGGGGAAAAGCTCAAGTGATTATTCGATTGAAGAAAAAGATTTGCAAAATTATTAAAACATCGGAAATATGTTGGCCAAAATACGTACAGATATACAATATTCATGGTCCACACTTGAATAATATATAATATATAAGGCATTATCTCTGAACCAATAAAATACAGAAAAATAAACTCATTGTCTGAAATATTCCTTTAACATAAGCAATTTTTGCTTTTGATTCAATTTTGATTGATACCATAAAAATGTGATTAAGTTGCTTTGAAAATCGGTAAATAAAAAAATTAAAAACTATTTTAGTTTTCCTCAACTTATAATACGTTTTTATATGTTTCTTATTTGAGAGCCTAGCCTTTTAAGAAAATGTTGTCCATCATAAATTTTAAAAATAATTATTTAACTTTTTTTAGCCTTAATGATGTATCTTGATACTTTATACAACTTTTAAGAAGATTTTTCGCTTGAACTCCTCCATTGAATATGAATTAATGGCTTATCATTAAATATTCCTCTTTCTCTGTTTATACAGCAAACACTATGGTGTCAAATTTACTAACTTAAATTCATAGATAATTTGCTCATAGTGTATCATATTTTTTATGAATTTAAATAATAAAAGTTTTATACAATTTTGATATATAAAACGTTTTTGAGACTCAGATGTAGTTTCTATCAGTGGATAAATTTAGTTTTAGAAATATGTGTCTGAAAATAATCAAACAATAAATGCATGAAATCTGATCAAATGTCTGTAAGACAAACTCAAATATTAAGATGCAATGAATGGAAATAAAATCAGTTTAAATATTCACCAATATTAAGGGGTAGCAAAAGCATCCTACGAAGATTTAATATAATATTTTGCAAATGTCTTGTTACCTTTAATTTTCAGCATTCATTATAAATATGCAGTCTTCTTTTTTGCATACATGACATAAAACAATGTCTAAAATAATATGTCACATTTTGTTAAAAAAAAATCAAAAAGTTATTTAAATCCAGTAATAATAAAAAAATTTAATTGGGATTTTAGTATTTTCTCTAATTGAACATTTCTCTTAAATTATTAATTCTATAAAAATGCGCCTAATCGTTATAGACTAACGTCAATAAAATTAGAAAGAGCTCTGCTTTTTCTTACATATGCTCTTGATGAAACATTTAATGAAAATTAAAAAATTAAAAATATTATTTCATTATACATTTTTCAGATTATGATAAATTCAAAATTAGTTACCTCAAAAATTTTTTTCTAGATCTTTGAACTAGAACACTATATGTTAAGAATTCCTATTTTAAGGTATTTCAAATCATTATAAAGTAACTTTTAAAAAAATGGTTTATGTTTTTCACTTATATATCATTTTCAAATTCATTAGTAAATGATGAAGCATATTTATTTATAAAAATAATATATTTAATATCAATTTCATTGCATGAATGATATAATTAAAATCGTTTGTTACACTAGAAAACATTAAATCACTCACTCTCATCACCTATCAATCACCTATTTTGTTAATAAGACAATTTTTTATAATTATTTCAAAGAAAGTAAACTGCAAACATTTTTTTAATTTTCTTACAAAGATATGGTAATTTTTATTTCCGGATAAATTATTTATGTCATTGAACTTACTTTCTTCAAAACTGGATAGTCTTTTCAGGAATATTATAAGTTAAGTCTAAAAAGAAAATGTATTCCACTTAAAATTTTCTTATAACTTATGTTTCTCTCCTTTATTTCCAATCTTTCTTAATTCATCTTTTTCATTAATGCAGTGGCTCAATTTTTCTTGACATTTTTCTTAAGTTTATTTCCCTGATATTTATTGTTTTACAGTAATTTGTGTTTGTATACAAGACAGTTTCCTTTTTTAACTCAATTTAGTATTTCCTGATATACCTTTTTTTTTATTCAGTAAATATATAATATTTCACATTTTCACTTCTTTAACTCCTCCACACAAGGAAATACATGAAATTTTCTTAGTTTTTTATTTAATTTTTTTTTTGTATATTTTGTATTTTAGTTTTGATCAATAGTTGTAGCTAATGCATCATATTATTTTTATTATTTTACTAATTTGTATGTTCTA
>JAPDSC010108398.1:0-10987 GCA_026290005.1 Latrodectus geometricus
CTCTCAAGTACATGTGTAGCGGAAACATTGCCAGTGAATTCGCAACACACCCCACTTGTACTCTGTTAAGAGTACACTAATTGATATTAACAACAAACAATATAATACAAAAATTTTTAAATCACATACATAATTATGAACATACAAATATATACAAAATACATAAGACACTATTTAATAAAGATGATAGAGATCAATTTATTTCAAGTGGGTAAATTAACTGGATTGCTCGTTTGTAGCGACCTTTAGTTGTTCGGACAAGGCAAGAACGTACATGTCCATCACGCCTCACAAACACCTCTTCGATGATGCCAAGAGGCCATAATAATTTGGATTTAGGTGTACCTTCAATCAAAACGACATCTCCTATTTTTAGATTATTTTCTGGTACTGGATGTATAAAATTATGCGCATTTTTCAACTGCATTAAGTAATTTTGCTTCCATTTAACCCAGAGCCGACGTACGAGGTTAGTCTGATATAACCTTCGACGAGTCAAACCTTCCTTCGTGGAAGGTGGATTGGCAAATATCTCAATAAAATGCCCTGGATACTTAACATTTTCAACACCAGGAAACAAAAAATGGGCCGGGGTAAGAGGCTGCGGTTCCTCCAAATCATTACTTACGTAAGTAAGTGGTCTATGATTTAATACTAGTTCAATTTCAGCTAGGACAGTCATCATTTCCTCAAAATTAAGACAAGCCTTACCCAATATTTTCTTCAAAGGCTCCTTGACACTTCTCATGAGCCGCTCATAAAAACCACCCCACCATGGGGCATGAGGAGCAATAAATTGCCAGGTGATGTTATGCACTGCAACAAAGTTTTTTAAATCCGGATTATTCAAAATTTGAGAAAAATCCCTCAAAATGTTATCTACAGTTCTAAAACTCTTAGCATTGTCTGAAATGATGACCCTACAATTTCCCTTTCTTGCCAAAAACCGTCTTAAAGACAAAATAAAGCTTTTAACAGACATGTCAGTTATCAATTCTATGTGCAAGGCTCTCGTGACCCCACATGTGAATAAAGCTATATAGGATTTTTGTTGAGTGTTCCCCGAACGAATAAAAACTGGACCAGTGAAATCAATTCCTGACACTGTAAATGGGGGACTTTCAAGTACTCTAGTTTTAGGTAATTGAGCAGTTATTTGCTTAGCAGGCTTGACAGAATATCTATTACATATCAAGCATGATTTCAAAACACCTTTCACTACTTGTCTACCCTTTGGAATCCAATATTTGTTTCTAATTTGAGCACGAGTTGCTGACACCCCACTATGACAAATTTTGTTATGTTCTCTTAAAATTAACAATTTAGTAAACCTGGAATGTCTGGGTAGAATAATTGGATGAATTTCATCGTCTGACAAACTACTTTCTTCGAGTCTACCTCTCACACGCAAAACATGGTTTTCATCACAAAATGGGGCTAATTTAAAAAGAGAAGATTCCTTTGGAATCTGTTTACCCTTTTCAAGACATTCTAATTCGGAAGAGTAGACAAGCCTTTGTTCATATTTAATCCATTCTAATTCTGCACGAATAAGTTCAATTGCAGTATAAGGTCCCATTTTAACCTTCTGCTTCTTCAGTTTACTCACAAATCTTTTGACCAATACAGTAATTTTCAAAACCCTTGTAAGGCTACTATAGTTATTTAAATCAAAAATGAATTGAGCATCCTTAATAATACATTCATTTTGACTTGTATTTCCACAATCCTTTCGTAATTCTTGATCCCCAGAGGGATTTTCAATTGGAGGTTTGCAAGGCCAAAATTCACGGGGTTGACTTAACCAAGATGGTTCTTTCCACCATAAGACATTTTTCGCTAAATCACAGCCAGAAATGCCTCTAGAAAGGATGTCTGCTGGGTTTTCCTTTCCGGGGCAGTAAGCCCAGTTATTACGATCTGTTAAATGTTGGATTTCTTCCACTCTGTTTTTAACAAAAGTTTTAAACTTAGTAGAATTACTTTGAATCCAACATAAAGTTATAGTAGAGTCAGTCCAGAAAAAAGGAGATACATTATACTTATTGAAGCATTTACCTACTTGATGGGTTAATCGTGAAGACAAAAGAGCTCCCATTAACTCAAGTCTAGGCAATGTAAGGCCTTTTAATGGAGCTACACGACTCTTGCAACAGATAAAACTAACAAAAATATTACCATCAGTTGATATGGCTCTAAGATACAGCACAGCTCCATAAGCTAACATAGATGAATCTGAAAAAGAATGAATCTCAAATGATATAAATTTACAATTCAAATTTGAAAAATAGTATCTAGGAATTTGAAGTGAGTCTAAGGTCTTCAGTTCATTGCACCACGTCTGCTATTTGTAATACAGTGATTGTGGCAGTGTATCATCCCAGTCTAGATTGCTGCTTCAAATTTCTTGCAATAGGCACTTTAAACCTTATGACGAAAGGTTCCTTATATAGGCAGTCGTTAATAGATAACTCATTTTCTTCATGAGATGATCCTTCAAATACAAATCGAAGACGAATAGTTGATTTATCTTCTCGAATGACCGCATGATAAGGTAAGTAAAACGATGGTTCTCGACACGGTAATTCCCCATCACACGACGACCTCTCAACAACACCTTCCTCGAGATACCCATCTATTACTTTCTTATAATCCTCATAAAAAGACAAGTTTCTACGAAATCTCTTCACTAAAGACCCAAAACGTTTACGAGCACATTCTCTATTATTAACCAATTTTTCTTTCATCTCTGCCTTCCAAGGTAATTTAACACAATATCTCCCATCAACAAATCTAATACTATCATTAAATGTTTGCAATATTTCCTGTTCTTTCACACTCAAGCAATTTGCCTCTATTTTTTCAATGCCCAAGTTTTCTAGTTCCCAAAACCGTGTCAGTTCAGCTGAGTCAACCTTTAGATCACTTTGAACTAAGTTTACTAAAGCGGATTCACTCACTTTATTACATTTCCCCTGCAACGACCATCCAAGTTCAGTGTTAACAGCTACCAATGACGCATTTAATTTTTCAAATCCTTTGACTTTTGGAATTTTCTAATTTAAAACATATTGCACGTGCGTGCTTTCCATTACAGAAAGAACAACAGGCTCCCTTACAAACTTTTAAATAGCAATTTAAATTGCAACATAACAAGCATCTTTTGTCTCTTATAAGTTTATCTCTCTTTTTTTGAGCTTTCGAATTTTCACAGAGATGGCTCAAGTGACCTTGACCGCAAAAGATACAAGTGTTTGCACTGGCACTAGCACAGTGTCAGCAACTCATGAGCGGAGGAATATTTATTGCCATTGGGAGCGCCGAAGTTTCTACGATTGGGTCGCTTAGTCTGGTTAAGTGGCTCCTTGGGAGGGGGGACAGGAGAGTGTATACGAAAAGTTCTCTCTCGTGCAATAATTGCCCTATGCAGAAAATCCATCAATTCCTCTAAATTATGATTACTACTCGAAATCTGATTTTTGCTAAACTCTAAAGCAATATCACTGGGGAAAAGTTTTAAAACTATCGCGCAAAGCATTATACTATAGTTTTCTGATTTTACACCTAAACTCTCAAGTGAACGAATTTGAGTTTGACATTTAAAATATAAATTTCTCAACTCATGTAAGTTAGAAATATGCTTTAACGGTTTCATGTTTAACAATTTAGATACATGGGCATTAATCAACACATCCTTTTGACCAAAAGTGTCTTTAATTAATTTTACAGCTGATTTATAATTTTCCGCAGTAATAGCGAAACCTTTGATACAAGAGAGAGCTTCTCCTCCTAGACAACCAAACAAATAAGAAAACTTTTCAACATCTGACAGGGCAGGATTATTGTCAATCGAATTTTCGAATTGATTCCAGAAGTTTAAATATTCAGAAGGCTCTCCGAAATAAGTTTGCAATTTCAATTTAGGCAATTTGGAATTTATGTTTAAACTACCATTACTATTATTTGTTACGAGTGGGACATTTGTATTTTCATCTTTAACTGCGGTTTGCAACAGTTTTATTTTATTTTTTAATTTTATAGAGTTGAAAATAATAATTTCATTATATTTATCAATCTGCTCAATTTCCGATTCAATTTCAGTAGTCTCAACGAAATCTTCGATTTTACTATCAACAGCTTTAAGCTGTTCGTCTTTACTTTGCAATTGTACTAAAAAACTTTCTAATTCATCGACCTCAACATTTGATTCACTCAAACGATTTTCTATTTTCGAAATTAACCTTGTAAGCTGACTTCTATGTGCGGTGCGCTGTTTTTTAAACTTCTCTAATTCTTTTTTATCTGCCATTCTAGATACAAGTATTGCAAACAAACTTACATTAATAAAATACACATTAATCTGTAAATCACTCTAAATAGTTGAACAAACAATAACACATCATAACCAAAGAAATTCAAACAGACACTTTGAACCCTTGAAACTCCAACAAATTATTTCAAACAAATATCAATTATCAACAAATCCTCACACAAATACTATACTCAACTTACGAATCAAATTAGCAATTAATAATTCAAACAATCATCCGAAACCTCCAAATTTTCGGAATGAAAGAACTAAAATCGACAACAAATATAAACTGATAACTATCCTAAACATATTTTCAATTTCGAAACTATTCCACTTAAACGAATTTCAATGTTAAACAACATTACTACAACTTTAGAACATTACCAGTTATATTTCAAACAAACTACTAAACTATTCTACAAACCGAAATGAATTTCTTACTCACCCCACCAAGCGTCATTCTTTGTTGTTACGATTCCAAAGTATTCAAATCCACGGGTTTCGGCACCATGTTTACGAATCTTCTAATTCAGTAGTCGAATCAAATGTTTTCTTCTGAAGTATGTGAGATTTGTGAAATTAAAACTTCTATTGTAAACGAACACACACACATTTATTCACAAACATTAATTATTTATAAGGTCTTAGCTTTTTGTGCGAGGTTTCTAGCAAAAATGCCATTTACCTCATTCCAAACATTAGCTACGCCCTAACAAAATTTTTTATCATAAAAATGCATTTTAAAGCTGAATTAGTAAGAGTAAAACATTGTGAAAACCAAAAGAAAGTTACATAAACTCTTGCAGAGCAAGATAGTTACAAAAATGTCTTGCATAACAGAAATCTGGGTTATATCAAAGAAAGAAAATATATATATATATATATACATTATTTTCTTGATTACAGTACATAATCAACAGTTTGTAATACAAATTTTGATAAGCACTCCCAGGGTTACTGATGTGCTTGCATGATAGTGAATTGGTCAATGAGTATTTATAAGTTTTTGTTGGTTCTACTAGTCGAAATTTGGATTAATTCTTAGTATAGTTCTTGGTCTATTTGAGTTAGCATTATCATAAATATTATAGTTGGGTATGTTTAAGATGGCCGCATTATTAATATTATATAAGTTATCATAAAATTTATATGCTAGGTGTTTGATAAAGTTTAACAATGTTACCATTCCCACTGTTTTCCTTATATCAGTATTTCTGAAATAGTATTCAGAATTGGTGATCATTCTGAGGATTTTGCTCTGTTTGGACTCGAGCAGTTTGAAGGTAGATTTGCAAGTGCTCCTCCAGATCTGTGAAGCGTAAGTAATGATCGGTCTAAGATAAGCTTTGTATATGGTGATTTTGTTTTTAATTGATAATTTGGAATTTTTTGCAATAAGAGGGTAGATTGTTTTAACCGCGATGCTGAATTTATTTTTGATTTTATTGATGTGTTTTCTCCAATTAAGTTTTTTGTCGATAGTGACGCCGAGGTAGTCGACCTCGTCGCTCCAATTGATTTCTTCGCTGAAGATTTTTAATTTATTGCATTTTTTACGTCTTTTAGTGAACATGATTGCTTTGCATTTCGCTGTATTGATTTTTATTTTCCATTTAAGGAGCCATTTTTCAATTTTCTTAATATGTGTTGTAAGATTTTTGTGTATTTTGTCATAGTCATCATGGGTTGATAGAATCGCTGTGTCATCTGCAAAGAGACACAGCATAGTTTGGTGATACTGGGGGAAGTCGTTAATGTAGAAATTGAAGAGCAGGGGTCCCAAGAGCGAACCCTGTGGAACTCCTGCCTCTATATTTCTGGGTCCTGAAATAGAATTTTTAATTTTTACCTGAAAGGTTCTATCCTGCAAATAATTTTTTATTAATTTAATGAGGTAGGTTGGGCAGCCAGATAAAATTAATTTAAAAAGCAAGCCTTCGTGCCAGACTCGATCAAACGCTTTCTCGATGTCAATAAATAGTGCACCTGTGGGCATTTTATTATTTAATCCACCAGCAATTTTTTCAACAACCCTAAGAAGTTGGTGACATGTAGAATGCCTTTTTCTAAACCCGAATTGATGAGGAATTAAAATTTTGTTAATATTTTCGAATTCAGTAATTTTTTCTAATATTACTTTTTCAGTTATTTTGGCTAATGCTGAGAGTAGCGAAATTGGACGGTAGCTTTCTGGTTGTGAAGGTGGTTTACCAGGTTTTTTAATTGGAATGATAAGCGCTTCTTTCCACTTGGATGGAAAATATCCAAGTTTAATAATATTGTTGATGACATTTGTGAGGAGGCAAACCGCTTTGATTGGAAGCTGCCTAATAATCTTGTTGCTGATATTGTCGTTTCCAGGACTTTTCCGTGGGTTTAGATTGTTAATAATTATTTCAACTTCAGAAGCTTTAATTTCATTAAGGTTGATGGTGGGTTGTGTATCCATTGTCAGGTAATTATTAACAAAATTACAAATTGTATTTTGTTGAGGGGAGTTATTGGGATCGTTTAGTTTAAATTAGTTAGTAAGGCTGTCAGCAATGGCTTCAGCCTTTTCTTCATCTGTAATAGCTGTGCTGTTACCTGTAGTGATGGGGGGAAAGGGTTTACTAGAATACTTTCTTTTGCTGACTGCGTTCCAAAGTGAGCCGTCTTCGATATTAAGCTTAGCCAGATGCTCTTCCCAGACTTTTTCGTTATTTTTTTGTATTTCAACTTTAATTTGATGTCTGAGAGAGTTGATTTGTCTTTTGATTTGAGGGATTTTATACAAATTGTATTGTTTTCTTAATTTATTTCTGGTTTTGATAAGCTGAATAATCGAGTCTGGCAGGTTGGCTCCTGTAATGACCTCTTTTTGTGTCGAGGAATTTTTAAGGGCTTCCTGAATGGAAGTGGTTAGTTTATTGACCTTATAATTAATTTGTGAAGTATCAGAAGCATCATTAAAAATATTGTCGGGTATGAGGTCGTTTAAAATGTGTCTAAAGTTATACCAATTAGTAATTGTTTTGAGTGTTTTGATTTTTTGATTATTTGCAAAATAGACCATCACAGGATAATGATCTGAGGGCAGATCTTCAATTGTGGCAATTTCTCTGGGGGTAGGAATGTTTTTACTAATGTAAATATCAATATAGTTACCGAAGGAGGGGCCATAATGTGTTGGTTTATCGGGGTTTATGATTTTAATGTTGTTATTTGCTTTAAGTGTGTTAATTTGGAGTCCTGTTTGGTTATTATATTGGCAACCCCAGTCAGTATATTTTGCGTTAAAATCACCCGCTAGAATTACATTATTACTCATATCGAGCAGTTTTTGTATGTCCCTTGGGACGTGAGGGCTACCTGAGGGGGGAATGTATACAGATGCAACAAGTACATCTGTATTCCTTTCCAGATGAATTTTAACTATTGTTGTCTCAACATACTGAAGGAAGGGGGTTGGAATGTGTGAATGTTTAATATCACTTTTGATTAAAATAGCAGTTCCACCGTGGGAGTTGTCCCTGTCGTTTCTATAACTTGTATAATTATTAATCATAAAGTTTTTACTATTAGTTAAGTGTGTTTCCTGAATAAGGATTATGTCTGGTGAATGTGCAGTGATAAAATCTTTAAATTCAGCTCCTTTTTTGTGGATACCATTCGCGTTCCAATACATGATATTGTGGGCCAGACGGGGGGAATTATTCATTATTATTATATTCAGATGTACTTAATGCTTTAAATAATATATTCATTTTATCAGCAGGGTGGGTGGCTCTTTCGAGCAAGGGGATAGACTTCAGAAGGTTGGGGAATGCTTTGCATATAAGATTTAGTTCTTTAATGAGTTTCATAATGTCATTTAAGTTTTCCATGTTTTCTCCCTGGGGTTGACCAACAGGGGAGGCCGTATTTGTTTGCTTTGGAACGTTGCTAGCTGCTATATTGGCATAGCTGATGTTTTGGTTAACATAATTAGTCTTAATTGGGTTAGTTCGCATAATTTGCTGTTTCTTTTTGTTTAGTGGATTTTGGGGACAACCCGCATAGGAAGCTGTGTGGCTACCTCCACAATTACAGCATGTAGGTTTAGAGAGTTCTTTATGAGGGCACTCCCTCGTCATGTGTTTTTGACCACACTTGACACAATTAGGCTTTAAAAAGCATACTGCTGAGTTGTGGCCAAATTTTTGACAGTTGTAACACTGTATGGGTGTTTTATTAACATATTTTTCAATTTTTACTAAGACGCTTAAGATTTCTTTCACTTCGAAAATCTTTCTAGCCATTTCATTGTTATTTAGTGTTAATTGGAAACAAGGCAGAGGCTCATTTTTTCTGAATCTCTTCATAACAACAACTTTTTCTACATCTAACCCTTTTTCAGTAAGATCTTCATTGATGTATTCTACTGGGGTATCGGAGGGGAGGCCTTTGATGACGATTTTCATGGGTTTCTCTTTATTATATTTTAGTACTAGGCATTCAATATTGTTGTTAGTTAAGTAGCTAGTGATCTGTCTGTGATTTTCAATACGGGATGGGAAGACCCTCATATATTCACCATTGAGTTTTGCTGTGAGATTGTTGTCTATATTATTCTTTAATGTTTTAAGGAGTTGATGATAGTTATTTTCATATTTGACATGAATGGGGGGAATTTTATTTTCATTAGTTACATTATGAGAAGTTGAATTATTAGTGTTGGAGGTGTTGATATCTGATTGGTTGTTTGAGTTAGCTAACACATTAAATTTGTTGGTGTTTTCTAATTCTGCATTAATTTTACTAACTTTAATTGAGCTAGCAGTTTTCTTTGGTTTTTGGAAGCCTTCGTCATCTGTTTCGTTATTACGCTTATTTTTTATGGGGGTACCTAGTTGGATTCCAGCACTACTTGTGCTGGGTTTGTTTACATTTGAAACCACAACATTGGGAATAGCAACATTATATACATTATTATTTACATTTGCATCATAATGGTAAACATCATCAACATTATTTAGATTACTATACTTAGATTTATTTATATTTATAAGAGCATCATCAGAATCAGAATCAGTACGGTCATTATTATTATTTGCCAGAGACTTAATAGATTTTACATTGTTACTGAGATTAGCTGATTTTCTTTTAACGTTAGATTTTTTGGTAGATGCTTTTCTAGATCTTTTGCTTTCTTTGATATTAGCTACATTTTGATTAGAATTAACGATATTTGCACTATTTACAACTTTACTAACATTATTTCTGTTAAACATATTGTCATCACTATCATGCAATTCACAATTTGATATTAAGCAGTAACCCAATTGGGAGTACTTACCTCACAATTCTTGACTTGCAATGAAAGTACGTTGATATACACCGTTGAGGTAAATCCATTGTTCGTTTCTATGGTAGTCCTTTTTGTCTTCAAGCGCCTTCATTAGCGCTTTTACAGTAGTTCCACAGATCTCGAGCAAATTACTGGCTTTCGGTAGTTCGCATAATAAGTTGCATCGTTTTACCTTAGTGATTGGCACTGAAGGATCGACTGCTATATATTCATCAATTTTGGGAACGAATTCCCCGATTTCCTTGTCGTAGGACTTCCTAATGGTTGGGGCTGTCGGAACTCCGTTGGAACTAGTTGGCTCCATGTTGCACATATTACCGGGTGACGGTTTCACAATTCCGCTGGTATTAGAATCGCAGAACACACTTGACACACATTTTCCAGTAGATTCAGGGGTAGAATTCAATTGATGGCCCTGAGAAGGGCCTTTGACCACATTGATTGGTAGATTCTGGCCACACATGATGATCTTGGTTCCTTCGTCCGCGCACGCTAATTCCATATTATCCATACAGGAGCTTCCACTAATCATTTGCACACCAGAGATTCCGTCGTCGATATTCGTTGTATCCATATCCATATTGGGTAAGTCAATATTCGAGATCCTAGGGGTATTTTCCAAGTCAGCAATATGCACCGGGGATTCGACCGTAGTCCCACGGTAACCAGAAGGGTTCACTTCATGCCGGCCACTGTCGGCCATCACTCGGGAGAAGGTAGCTAAAGTACACTCAACAAAAGCAATCCAAAACGTTCAAATCCGCATTTTAAAAATATCGAATCTTTCAGCAATACAAAAAGTACACTTACACTTCAAATGCTGCCAACTGGTCAATGCTATAGGACAGTACTTTTTTTTTTTTTTTTTGGTCCATATGTTGAGGAGGCGAGGTATCCAGCTTTTCGCCGTTGACCTCTATCATAATATCTTGTAGAGCATATAAAGTTGACTTTGAGTCTACCTAGGTTGAATTGATAAATAACACAGTAAAGACCACCAAATGGGAAGTACTCCCGGGATACAATTGCATGGTGATGGAATGATAGGAAACAAATTATAAGAGATTGAAGCATTTAAAAGTTTACAATGCATTTTAGAAAAATAGCAAAAACAATTTTTTTTTACAATTGGAATATATAAAATAATACAATGATACAAACAAGTATTTACAATGGAACCGCGCAGAAGGTTCCTGCATTTTAGCAAAAAACAGAGTTCATTTAATTTTTTGTTTATTAATTTATTTTTATTTTATTAATTGTGGCTAGGTCCACGAGGTGGTGGCATTTACAAATTCACAAAAAGAGTAAATTGAAGAATTAAATAAGAAGGTGGAGAAAAGTGA
>JAPDSC010108411.1:0-10610 GCA_026290005.1 Latrodectus geometricus
TTAAGATTACTTATTGCTGTATACTAAGGTTATTCTTATTAAAGCTAGGAAGTTTCTTATCCTTATTATGGATAAGAAATTTCATTCTATAGCATTGATAAACATACATATCAGATTGAGCCAGTTTTTTAGGTTTCACAGAGCAAATTAAATTCTTTGAATACTATCACAGACCATTTCCTTTTAAAGATTGCTCAAATAAGATGCTTACTTCCTCATTAAAATTGAGTCAGGAAAATTTAATTGTTCATATTTAAAAACTTCTTATTATACAATACTAAAATCTTCATTAGTTAATACAATATTTTACGACATTCCATCTATATTTTTCTTTGAAGATAATTCAACGTACATTTGATTGGGAAAACATTCAATTAAAATTATTTTTTTGCAAACTAATAAATTTTGTATTTAATTACAATGTAATTAATAATGGTACAAATGCTGTATAATCCATCATGTCAATTTTTGTGTTAAGTGATATTTTTGGCGAATTTCCTTGCTTACCTGGCAACACAGTTCTTACATCATAAAGATGGAGAATGATAAGAATTATGTGTGAAAATTCTATTTTGGCAACCTTAGTGTTTATGTCAAGGAGAAGAAATTTAGAACATCTTTGAATTAATCTTCTTATAATTCCTTAATTTTAAATCTTAATAACTCAAAAGTATTTATGCTCTTTATTTATCAGTTTTAAATTTATTATTTAGATGTATAAGCTTGTTCAGGTTTTTATGGTGTCACAATTATGAATTTTTGTAGAATTAAGTCATCTTGGCAAATAATTCAAAAATTGGCAAACTGGATTATATGCCATAATGATCAAGTAAATTTTACACACACATATGTATATATAATGAAAACATTAAATTACTTTTTAAGTTAATTATATTAATAAATAAAAATAAATATAATCACAGTATTAAATAAAGTAATCATAAAAAGAATTTTAAACACTAAATAATAAAACCTTACAGACATAATTTTTTAATTCTTTGCTAAAATTCTTGAGAATAAATCAGAAGCTTGCTGTATAAGGATCAAAATCAATTGATCATCACTAATATAAAGTTATTAAAATGCTAAAAAAATCCTTAATGTGTGGAATAATATTGACGCTCAAATATATTGATTTTTAAATAAAACAAATGATAAACATAACTTTATCTGAAATATTTAAATTTAATTGAATAATCAAAATTACAAAAGATAATATATTTGTCATTTTCTACTGAAAATTGTTATCTTATTATTTTATTCTAAATAAGAAAGTTAATTGTTGATATTAAGTCAAAATACAAATAAATACAATTTTCTCAGAATTTTTTTACAATACAATATTAATATGAATATCACAGTAAGGAACAAGATACAACTTGAGTTCTGTACTCCATTTTGTGATTTTCTTCCAAATTTTTGGAAAACTAATATTAGTTCAGTCCTTGAATTTTGCAAAATTTCACAACTTTGATGACTGTGTACAGCATAGAGAACACACCAAAAAGATATTATACAGCGATATCATATCATTAACAGAATCAAAACTTTCTTCGACCACCTCCTCGAGACCGCCTGCCACCATAAGCATCTTCCTCGGCTTTCTTTTTTTGTTTCCAAGCTCTGTAACGTTCTGCCATTTGATAGAGCTCTTCTGGAATATATTGATCTGCCTCTTGTAAGATCTTGATCAGTCCCTCAGCATGCATCCAATCTTGGCGAGTAAATATAGAAATAGCATGACCCGTTCTACCGGCTCGACCTGTTCTACCTACTCGATGTACATATTCTTCAATATTTCTGGGAAAATACATATTAAAGACGTGTGTTATATCCTTAATGTCTAACCCACGGGATGCCACATCAGTTGCTATCAAGATGCGAACAAATCCAGTTTTCATGTCATCTAATGCCTGCTCTCTATCACACTGTTCTCGATCTCCATGAATTGATTGCAGATTGATACCCCTCAGCAATAAATCACTTGCTAGATCATCAGCAATAGATTTACGTTCAACAAATACTATAACTTTATCATCTGATCCCATGTTTTCAATGAATTCCTCCAACAACGGTCTTCTATCTTCATCTTCACCAAAAATTATCTCCTGGGTTACAGAATGTACTGCAGCCAAATCTAAAGCCCCAACATTTACTTTAATAGGCTTGATCATATAACGAGCTGCCAACTTTTGTATTTCTGAAGTCCATGTAGCACTAGTCATAATCGTTTGACGATCAGACCGAATATCTAGAACGATTTTTCTTATTTGAGGTTCAAAACCCATGTCTAACATGCGATCAGCTTCATCTAGAACTAAATATGTTACTCCTGTCACATCTACAATTTTATTCATTACTAAATCATTCAAACGGCCAGGAGTGGCAATGACAATATCAACACCTTTTGTTACAATACCAATTTGATTTCTCCTGCTACCACCACCATAAAGACAAACACATTTAATATCATGATATGTGTATTTTTTTGTTTCCATTTCAATCTGTTGGGCCAATTCCCGAGTGGGTGCCAAAATTAGACAAGTTGGTCCTACACGCTTGCTTCTAGGCGTAACTTGACCAATTATGTGAATCAATGCTGGAAACAAAAATGCGATAGTTTTACCAGTTCCTGTTTGTGCGATTCCTATCATATCCCAACCACTGAGGATGACTGGCCAGGCTTGACACTGGATAGGTGATGGCATGGTAAATTTTTGCTTATGCAACTCTCTAAGCAACTCTGGATAGTGTTGGAAAGCTTGTCTGAAATTTTTCACTGGATTTGGTACCTGTCTATCATCATCTGAATCCACTTTGCAAACAGTAATATTGTTATTAATCCTTCTAAACTCAGATACTTCTTCTTTAGGCATTGATGCCACTTCTGGATCTTCCTTATAGAAATCTTTTATAATAGGTGGAAGAGATGCCAATTTCTTCTTCTTGGCTTCCTCACTCTGTAGATTTAGCAAATCCCAATCAATAAATATCTCTTCAGAATTTGAATCTCCTTGTGTGTAAGTGTAGGATGTGTCATTCATGGACATCTTGTTAATATCAGTTGTTAATTCTTCAATCAAACTTTTAGCTTTTTCACGAGATTCCTGAGAGCCACTTACGCGCACAGCAGTGCATCCAAAGCTTGCATTTTCCTCCTGAAGAATTTTTATACGAGCCCCGCTTTCATTCTGCAACTCTTGAATCTTGGAGCCACCACGTCCAATAACTTTACCTACTTTACTCGAATCAATTTCAATCAAAGTGGACTCATTGTTGTATTGGGTAGAGTTTGACTCAAAATTTCGTTGAGTTTGCCTCCTTCCTCCTCTGGAGAACTGGCGATGGCCATAACTAGCCCTGTCTTGTGAGAAATTAGAACTGGAATCACAGCGGTGATGTTTGTTCGATTGATTCGAATCCCAAGTTTGGCCACTTTGATCATCATTCCAGTATCCGATAGGAGGTACATACTTTTGAGTATTATTTTGACTTGTCTGAGTTACATCCCATAAATCATCATCCCAGCATTCTTGCATGATTGACTCTGTAGAAAAAAAAAGTAAAAAAAATTCTTGTCACTGAAATATGATTATGAAATATTATGTCACAAATTTCAGCGAACTATTTCACATAAACAAACTTATTCGACAGATAATTCAACAAACATGCACAATTCTGACAGATTGTTTAACAGTAATAAATGCAACAACCAACAACAACTATAGACCGGTGTTGCCATTATAAATAACATAAGAAAAAGTAGAAATTCGGATAGTTTGTACTACAACTTCCAGCTTGTTGACGTGTTTCATGGATTGTTTTGTTGCTCATGCTTGGTGTTGGCAAACAAATATAAATCATTAGAAACGTGTACATTACGAAAACGTTTTAAAAAGGAACGCGAATCTGTTTATGTATGTACTACAAACCAATATCTTTGTCGTTGTTATGTACTATATTTTTATGTTATTTTATGAGTGTAAAATTTATTTGAAATATATTGGCAAAATAAAAATTATGTTATTTATTTTAAAATTAGATGTCTATTAGCATAAGATAATTTATTACCGCTGTAACTATATTGAATATATAAATATTGAAATGTACAATATTTTGATTAATTAAAAGCAGCTGTTCTTCTGGCCCACTCATAACCAATTAATAATGAAGTCAGTCTTAATCTTCTGTTTTATAATTAAAGATCAATGAGTTGGGGGTATGCTGACTGGTGGATCTACTAATCTACTGAGGATTGAAAAAAGGGTACTAATTGATATTGATTCAATCATGGTTCAATATTATAAGAACATGGTGATAATCTTATGGATCACAATCTGTGAACCATTGGATTGTCCACTGCCTTTCATATTTTTATACATGTTTGATTCCACTCATATTCAGTAAATTATTTATAGGATCATATGTTCGTGACTTCATTTCCAATTTAAGGACATGTTTATTTTAATACATTGTCAGATGAAATAAATTCATTTTGTTGACATAAAAATTTGAATTTCATAAATTTAACATCACTAAATAATATAATAAGCTGTTACATAAAATTTAATAACCAAAGTACCATAATAAATGGAATAAATAGCCTATATATGAATAAACTTATTTTAAAAATTACCAACATTTTAAAGTAATGCAATCTATAGTAATATTAGCAGATGATATGTATCGTGTTTGATTCTAAATTGCTATTGATTTTATCCTCCATTTTATCTATATCTGATAAATACTTCTGTGTATATGGTGGACACAATTGTACTAACCTCACATTTTTACTCACACTATCTGGTAATATCCTAACTATATAAAAACTTTTGAAACACATGTTGTTGGGAAAATATTTGCCAGAAGACAGTAGAAAATTTCTTTAATTCACTTATACAAAAAAGGAAACCTACAAAAGCTGTTTGTCTCACCTTATTAATAGGTATTAAGACTGAGCTGATAGCCAAATAGACAGCCACTCTTGCCTTGAATTCAAAAATTATTTTAGTTTGTTTCGCACCTTAAGCTAAGATGTTTGTTGTGACTCATTAAACTATAGATCTTAGTTTGATTAGCTCTTGTGTGAAAAAAATGACTGTTGAGTGACAAGCAAACAAACATTCTATATTACCTTGTAAAATAAAATTAAGGCTTGGGTAAAACTATATTTGAGGGTGCCCCCTTGGCGATTTTTGTTTGGCATCATTCCTGTTCATGCTAAACACTGCAAACAGGTATGGCAACCAAAACATAATAAGATTTTTATTCAAATCGTACGAAGACGTAAGGTTTATCTAACCTACTGAAGTCATTTTTAGCATCAGAAGATGCAACAACATAAAACTAATGTAACGAAATACCAATCAGAACACAATTGGGTTTTATCCAGCTTGGCGATCAACCAGGATCCCAACTTGGTGAGAATGAAGGGAGCACCCTCAAGTATAGGCTAACCGAGACTTATTACTCAATATACTTATGTTCAGATACAAAGAATTTTAATATTTGTCCTATGATAAATAAATATTATTAATGGTAATATACAACATAGCCATGAAAAGATAAATCATTAATTAATCAGCAATTTAATATTATAGAATTATCAATGTTTGATAATTTATTTAATTTTTGACGTTTATCTAGTAATGTTAATGATAACTATAATGTTATCATTACCATTTCTGGATAAATGGCCTGGATTTGAATTGTAATAGTCTATAAATTTTTATATCAATATTATGAAAACTCATAATATTGATAAGTACTAGAAATTGGTTGAGTATATTCTCTACCACACAGCTGACAGTTTTTTTTTTTTTTTCTTACATGATTGAAAAACAAAAACTATGAATATTCATGCAATTTTAATGTATTTTACGGCATGATTATAATTACGAATCACAGGATACAATTTGTAGTTTGAAGGTCTGAGAAACCTTAATATAAAAGTAAAGTGTTAAATTCAAACATAGAAAAGCCCATTTCTCATCTTACATAACTAACTCATGTTAATTATGTAAGATGAGAAGTTAATTATATGAAATTATGGAAAAACGTAATTGTATAAAAATAAATTAAACTTTTCAGTGGATGTATCTTGTGCACAGAAAGAAAAATGGTGCTAAACAACACATCTTTTGCCATCAAAATAAACTTTTCAAATGAATAAACAAGAGTAATTTTTTTAAAGTTATTTCTTTGTTTTAACACTGTAAAATTTAATGTTGCATCATCTTTGTATTGTAGGATACTTATTTGCATTCATTTTTAAGCCGTTAGGGAATTTATCTGTCAATATAATGTTATTTCTTTTGATTTTTCATTTATAAATGGCTTTTTAAAATAATGAAGTTACATTTATGTTGAGTGATTTTTGCAAAAAATTTATTCAACAAATTTTTAAAAGAAATATTTTTATAATATGCCCTGAGGAACAGTATGAAAGGATTTTGTGTTTATTTGGAAGAATTTGCTTTAACTTTTTTATCAGTGCGATTGTACGCGTATACCAACTTTTCTATATAATATTATCATGAAGTCAAAGTGAAATATTGCTTGAAAATTACTAATTTAGTTGAATTATTGTTATTTTTACTTTTTTTAGCTCAAAAGTGGTTATTAATGTAGAATTGTAGCCAGCCCGCATGATTAACACTCTTGACTTCTAGGCTATTTGTCCTGGGTTTGAATCCCAGCACATGTATAATAACATATCTGTTTCCTTTTTTTGAATGTGGTCCATAAATGAGTTTGTGGTAGTGTAACGTAGGTGAAGCTACACATTTCCATAACTTGGTTCACATATATCCAGAGGGTAATGATATATGAGTAGCAGTTTCAAACCTTGTTGCAGTGAACAGTTAGTAACCCAGTACCCGCCAGTGAAAAAAAATGTAGAATTTTAATTATGTATACTTACAATCAAATATAAAATACTTTTACACTTTTTACAATTGAAATTTTAAGACAAAATTACTGCAGTCAGTTTTGTCAGAATTAAAACTATTGTTCAATTCTAAATATTTCTAAAAAAATTTTAATTCAAAGTATTTTATAATATTTTTTTATTATTAGGTTTATTGAGATAAAATATGGAAGAAACTAATGAATCTCTACAAGTAAGAATGAATCTCTACAGTTAAAAATTTTAATTTTCTAATTTTTTGTATTTTTATAAGAACAGTGAAATTTGAGCTTGTTTAATTTTTCTTTAATGATGAAATTTAAAGAAATTAATTATTTTTTAGGCTGATGAAATACAAGCTCTGTCAGCAATATATGAAAGTGATTGGGTTATAGAAGATGCTACTCAAAGAGTATACAGTATTAACATTACTAATAGTGTAAAAAATTCTGTCCAGTTGCAAGTAAGTTAGTTTAAATTTAAATAGCTATATTTTGGTGAGGATTATGAGTTGTTCATTTATTATCTTTCATAATTGCATGTATTTTATAAAAGCTAAAATGAATTAAACAATCAACATATAACTTAAGGTAAGATTGTAGGAAAACAAATATTATCTTTTAAAAATATACCTATGTATAAAAATAAATGTCTTTGAAGATAAATTTCTTAAAAGAATTAATCCCACTTGATTTCCTTGCCATAAAGCAGACTATCACGCTGAGAGTTAGCATGCAGGTTAAAAATTTGTAGTACATTATGCCCTTCCTCTGGAATTGTAAGGATCACCTGAAATAGTACTCTCCTCTCCGTGCCACACAAACTGAAGGAGTTTGGACATCACAGATTGATGTGGACCTGTGGATTCAATCCATGGTGAAAGAAATGGGTTCACCCATCCTATCGCTCCTGTGACAAATGATGCTTCACTTTGCTGATCTGTTTTAAATTATAATCGCATCAAAAGAAGCAAAGCTTTAGTTTTGATTTTCTCTGCGAACTACTGATAAACTTTGCAGCCCATTCCCTGCTCTTGTTACTGAATATATAAATATAAGTAAAGCACACAAATAAGAATAAAATAAAGTCAATAGAAATCAAGTCAATAAATTATTTAAAGTCAATCATTAACTTGGGTCATAGTGGCCTGGTTAGTTAAGGCATCGTTCTTGGTACCAGAAGGTGGTGAGTTTGAATCCTGGTTAATCCAAACACCCGTGATGTTCATTAATGGTGACTGGGCCATGTAAAATATGTCATGGTCACAATGTCCTTCACACTCTCATTCCAAATTAATCCCTCTTGAGGTGTTAGGAGCCAGCCCTTGGGTCTTCTCTGGCTTCCTATCTCAAAATTGGAAGACCCAGATGGTGCTGCCATATTTGAGCCAAAGTCATGGGGGCTCTGTTCTAAAATGGTAGACACTCTATCTGACTTCATTCATCCAGTCCCAGATAGGCAGGCTAGGCTTCGCCAAGTATTATTACATGTGACAACATATATCTAAAAAGTTGATTTTAGAAATTTGGTAGCTTAATATAAGTGATAAAAAATAACTAGAAATTTACTATACTGGAGATTTATTACACTTCAATAAACACTTATACATAAAAACATCTCCACAATCAGACAGATAACATTTAGTTTTTACAAAGATGAATATTTAATACTAAACAAGCCATGTGCCCTGTGAGGCTAAGTCATCTACTAGCAAGAACAAAAATTCTGGTCATCAGAGTTCAGTGTACCCTCTTCCAGTAGTTGACTTAAATATACAGCATATACACTACCCACATACAAGTTTATTAACTGATGCCATCCACCAAAAGGTAAATATTTCTGGAAAAAAAGCCACTTATTATCTAACATCTGGGTTTTTATGAAAGATTGACAAAAACAAGTTTTGCTGAAAGCAAAATAAGAAATTTTTTAATTTCTACAGTGTGACTGGGAACAGGCAAAACATAAATTCAAGTTTTATTTTTCTATCGTTGTATCAGTCTGTAAATAATTTCAGTGTGAGCTTTGAAGTTATTTCTCCTTTTGGAAATTGCTGAACAGTTGGAGGTAAACCATATTTTTTTATATTAAATATGAAAAGTGTTATTAAAGTTAAGAAATGCTTAATGTGGCCAATAGTTCACAATAAACCTAAATATATATACGTCAAATATTTTTATATATATTTAATAAAAGTTACATAACTTGTTGCATAAAACAGAAATTTTAATAGAATAATACATAAAATAAAAGTAATCTCCTTATTATCTCTTGTAGAAGAATTGTTAACACTAGTAGAACTATACTCATGCTTCAAATCTTTTTAAAAAATGCAAATTGAATTTTCCATCATACATACGTGGCACTATCTTCACACAAATATGAAAATTCGGATGTTTGTTTATTTTAAAAATAAAACTTCATTTTTTACTATCACAACTCACATACAAATGTTTCAAGCATAAATGTAAAATGAACGAGACATTTGCTATGTTTCATTTATTATTTGGAATTTTAGTAACTTTGAAAAAAAAGCTTCAAGGATACTATAACTCCAAATGAATTTCATTCATTAAAGTGTGTCATAAAGTTGCAAGAATTAATTCTCATAATCTACAGGTTTGGCATGTTTACTCATAGTATTTAGTCGATATATATAATGAATTGGTTTTTCATAACTATTGGTTTTAATTTTAAAATCTGATTAAACATTCAGCTTCCTTAGCTTTATCTGCAGAAGATAAATAAAAACAGTAAAATCAATATTTTTTTGCAGATTATTTAATATCTTAATAAAAAAAACTTTTGATAAATCAAATATCCATCAAAATTTACTTAGACCCTTTTTAGACCCTAATTATGAATTCCCTATGTCAATTTGAAAGCTTTAAGATGTCTTCAAATTAAAAATCTCAACAAATTATAAGTTAAAGAAAAGAATTCATAAAATTATTAATTGATTGAATAGGTATGTAATAATAATAATGGACAAGATAATTATAAAAATGATTGACTGAAAATGATAAAAATTTATCTCAATCTTGTAATGTTTTAGCTTTGCATGCACTTTGTAGTATGTAAATTCATATTGTGTAAACTTGCTATGCTATTAATCAAATAATCATATCAAATTGTAACAATATCTAGATCCAAATTTATAAGGTTAAGCAATTCAAATTGCTTACACCATGAATTTAACACTACATTTTGTATCTCTTCTCTGGTGGCTCAGTAACAAATTATTTACGTTTTTAATTTTCTTTTGTCGTTAAAAATTATTTTCTATAAGAAATCTTTAAAAGTGATTAAATATTTCTTGGCCTTTTCGCAAAATGAAAAGTTCTGTTTCAAAATCTTTAAACCTGTGCTAATGTTTATGAAAACAAATAAATTTCACAGCTGAAATGGATGTTTGCAATTGCTTTATGCCTTTAATTGAAAACACATAATTTAAGTTTCTTCAGTTTTACCTTGTTTATTTTTAAAACACACCTGAAATTTCAGCTTAAAAATAATGTCCTTTAGTAACCAAACCTAGAATAAACAGAATTTCATAAAAACAACTTTAAGAAATGGGTAAAAGCTGTTATCCTCAAGAGTATTCTTACTTATGAAATTTAAAAAGAAATAAAATTGTTTTCTATAAATATGTCCCCCCCCCCTAATATAATGTATCATTGCTTTAGGTGACATTACCAGAATC
>JAPDSC010108419.1:0-11618 GCA_026290005.1 Latrodectus geometricus
TACAACTTCTACCTATTAGTGTGAAATATAGATAGAATTCTAACAAATAGAATTATAAATAGAACTAATCGATAGAATTCTAACAAAAGGGATTCTAACAAAAATAAAAACCGGTAACAAAATATGACAAAAGTATTCTGTGCAGCATCAAAAATGAACATTCTTTAAAAAAATAAGTTTGATTTATATCATGCGTTTATTTTCACCAAAATGAAGATTTTTGTTCTAAAGTAAAAATAATCGAAAATCATAACCTTAATTCATTTAAATGTTGTTTCCCCATTAACTGCTAACTATCACATGTGACGATATATTAGTATCGGGAAAAAAACTCAAGAAAAGAATTAATTGTGGTTACCTACTTCTCACTCAAAGCCATTAATGGCATAAAGATTTGAATTTAGATCTTACTTAAACAAAAAAGTCAAATTTTATTAACTACATGGAGTATTTGGGAGCCTTATAGCCTTATAAGATCATCTATAGCCTTATAGTATTGATCTGATACTTCAGATTGACTTCAAAAACTAGATTTGTATTGTATCTCATTTGCTACTTCTCGTACTTACTACAATATTGATAATGCATATGTACGTCCAATATTTATGGTTTCCAATATCCTTTCACAAATAGAAAATAGAATAGGAAGTGTTTATCTTTTATTAAATTAGAGTTCAATGGTATGAGTTTTGAAGTTATTGAAGAAGTTTGCTCGTAAATCAATTGACATTATCGAGCAATATACTCACATATTACTTGTTTTAGAATCTTTATATTAAAATCCAAATAATCAAATTCATTTTCTGTAAATGAAACTAAAATTTGATTCAAAGCAATGATATCCAACACTTTATTGTATTTGAGTGAAACTGTGAGTTCTCAGATAAAACAATATTTTTTATCCACACAGAAAATGTTCCACAACACGTATCAGTGCAGAATTTTCATAACCTTGAATATTATACAATGACAACGATAAGCTTTTGTACACAAGGTATAGTCCAATAGAGATATTCATTAATTAATTGTACAATTAAGTGATTGTCTGAGATTCATGGGGTGGATCTCAGAAGTGGTCATTCCACTAAAACCAGGCCGAATTTAATGCTGCATTAGATGAATTGAAACATATTAGACGGACGCCCGTTGTGTCAACGAAATTGGTGAGAGTAACCCTTTATGCTTAATCAGGACGACAATCGATTATATAATGCCTCTAATCGATTGGATATTTTCTCTCGTAATCCTCCGATGGCACTCATTCATTCGACGATTACGGATGCAGTTAAGCTACGCGCATCCGCCATCCTGAGGAAACGAGGGTAATTAATGCTCCAATCAAGAAACGTGTCCTGTTTGTATGCGTATAGATTTCCAATCTCCCGAAACAGATGGAAATATGTCAGGCTTCTCTAAAGTTATGTCCTCAATGGATTTTCCAGAACTGCCCCTATTTCGTTCCTATGTGTTTTTTCTCCAAATTGGAATCGCTTATATATTGATAAAGTTTACTTAATCGTAATCGTTACTTACATGAATTTTTAAACAAAAACAGTTTTTGCTTCAATTCAATTAGGAATTGAGATGCAAGATTTTAATTAAGTAATGTTCGAATTATTGATAGTTAAGATTTTGTGCTTGAATATTACAAAAATCTACTCCATATATTTCAAAAATTAGTAAAATTCATTTGTGTATGAAGGTTTGAAAGAAAAAAAATCCTTAATATAAATTTAAATAAATTTAACACGAAAAGTGGATTATTTATTATGTTTATATTGTTTGCTTATGGCGACTAACTATATTATTCTTTCGAATTTGAATCGATGACGTATAGATGAAAATTATTGAATCATAAGCTTTGGTAACATGTATTTATGAATATATAAAAAAACTTTTACTTGATTTTAAATGAAAAACCTAGAAAAATATTTTGAGAATTTTATTAAATACTAAATAATTTTGTTATTGAATGCAAAATTATAATTCTAAGATTAAAAAAAAAGTATATTGTATCACATAGTGTGACTTTTATTATCGAAATTTGTCAGAGACTGCATTAACATTGCAAAAATTAATAAAGTTAGCGAATATTTGAATGGGAAATATACTTTAAAAGAAGGTAGTGTTATGCATTATTAGAATATATTATTCAAAAAAAACTAGTAAATATCATTATTTATAATTACAAAGTTATTAAAATTCTAATCAGTTATTTGTATAACCAGGTCTCATTAACATACTTATCATCCATTGTGTGAGATTAATGACTTCAGAAAAGAAAATACTGTTTTTCCATTGAAAATCGATAATATTAATCTTAAGCTCATATAGTACCTATTAATAAATTATTAAATCAAATTACGTACTAAATTTTTGTTTACTAATGTATATAACAAAAAAGAAAATATTTGATCAAATAACTATTATAAATAAGGCTTCATTATTCTTGCAAAAAGTACAAACTTATTTCTAGTCACATGTTAATGTCTTGTATTGTTGTTTAATTCAATTTCAAAGATATAAACTGAGCTATGGTCAATCGAATAGGTTCAGTATAAAATAGTTATATATGATTACAATAAGCCGTAAGTCCTTAAAGAGATTTGAAACTAAATTTCTTGATATACAAACCAAAGATTCAAAAATGTGATAAATATACAGGCGGTTATTAAAATAATAGAAAAATTTTAATGAGCTACATAAACATTAAAATATAATAACAGCTACCAGTTTTTTATTAATAAATTTTTTTACGGCGAACCTGGATGGTTAACCTTTTACCATAACGAGGCCAGAAACTTCTAATCATTTATCTTTATCCAGTCGGCACTTGTGAACCAAGTCTCGGAGGTGAGTAGCATTACTCACGTCACGACACAACAAACCCGTTTATAATGTGGAGCACATTCATTCAACAACACAGAAGAAAAGACAAGGAAACACAAAGAATGAAAGGAACATTCATGTCCAAACCAGGATTCGAACCTGGGACCAACAGACTAAGAGTCAGAAACGCTAAACACTCACCATCAGATAAATCGAAACTTACTCTGATAGTTATGTGTATCTTGGATCTTTTCAAAAGCGTAAAATGTCGGAAATTTTAGATTTTCAAATAGGTTAAGCTCTAGCAGCCTATCTAGTTGGAGAAAGTACGATCGAATCCGCCCACTTTTTAGGTCTTTCTAGAGGTACAGTGTTGCGACAACATACACAGAGCGTGACTAGACAAGTTTTTCAAAGGAAAATTGAGGCCGGAAAGAGAAGCTCGGTGAATCAGGCCAACGGGTATTCAAACGGGTTGTAGAGTCTAAAGAAACGAAGCTTTGCAGCAAAAATGATGTCAGAGCTCAATGGGCATCTGGTTTCTCAAATTTCGATATGATTACAGTCAGAAGATACGTTCATAATCAAAACATTTACATCAGAACAACAATTTCCAAGCCATTTTTCACAAATATAAATGCCAAACGCCATCTAAAGTGGCACCACACTCACAAAGCCTAGTCGATTAGTAAACAAAAGAAAGTAATATGATCCGATGAATCATCTTTCTCACTTTTACCTACAACAGGATTGGTGAACATTTAGAGGACACTTACACAAGTGTCTGATCTTGATTATCTTATTCAGTTATCTTATTGATTATCAGAGTAGAATGCAAGAAAATATATCTTTTATTTGAGATGAATGTCACACACTATAAGAACTCCAAAGTTCACTCGGAAATATTTACATTTTCCACATTAAGTTTTAAATTTTCCACCTGTATCTGTCTCAAACAAATATAACCATTAAATGAGAAAATACAAAAAAAACTCATTATATAATTTTATTAAAGAAAGATTTTGCCTTTACAAGTTTCATTTATTTGCCATTTAACTTATATATTAACTTAGTACCAAGAATGCCTGCTTGTATAATATAAAAGATATAACGCAACTCATTTCTGTAAATGATATAGTAAAACAACTCCATCATTTAATCTCAGTATTCGAAATTAAAGCATCAAACGTAGGTAGTAGGGTTTGGAATTGAAACATCAAGCGTGGGTAGGAGTAAGAAAAATATAATCCAGAGATAAAAAATCCAACAATCCAACTTCAAATATTAGTCATGTACTTTGAAATTTAGAATTGGAAATAAACTTATTCATTTCTAATTTATCAACTCAACAGTATGGGATTAATATATTAGTCGATACAGAAAGCTAAATTTCTTTTTAATGCAATCGACTCAATCTCCTTTCTATTTCTCTTTCAAATCAAATTCTTATTTTGAGGCACATGAAGACAGAATTTTCAACTCGAAAATAATTTTACGAAATAGCTTTCTGAATATTTATTTACTTTTCATCTTCAACTAATTATTTATTCAGGTTTCTTATCTTTAATTCTTATCTTTAATCTGAAACAAAAATAATTCCAGAAAATCGTAAAGCAATTGTGCCATTGTTAATAAAACCCTTTAATCCCAGATACAAAAAAAAATGACTTAATAATAAAATAATTGAAAACAATTGATAAAATTTATAAAAAAATAATTGAAAATGGTAATAATGAGAACAGAAAATAATGACGCCTCATTAGTATGTACACAATTTGAAGAATTAGCATTTTTTCATTAGCATGAATCTATCGAACATAAATGTTAATAGACCAAACATAATACTAGTGTTATTATCGACATAAATGTTTCTTAGAGATTTGGGGATGATTTACAAACAAAGATCTTAGAAGAAATTGAATGCTTACTTTGACAGAAAACCATTCAAGATACAGTGGCGAGATTCATATTTGGCGCTAAAATAGTCAATATTAGTAGCCTCGCGTTCATTCTATTAACTTAAGATCTATAATATTATGTTTTTGGAATATATTTAGTTTGTAGTGTTGATCTGATTTTATTCTATGAATCAATATAATTAGTCCAATTTTAATTTCAAAATCCATGTTTGGAGATGAAATCATCACTTAATTTGTGGTTATGGAATGTGCCAAAAATTTAATTTATCATAATAGTAAGTATTTCATAATGAAATGAGTATAAGTTATCAATTATTAATAATGTCAAGATTGATGGGTGACAAATTACTTATCAATTAATACATTATTTATGAAATATGTTGCTGTGAACATATTACAAAAGTAAATTTTAAATAAAAAATAAAAATTTTAAAATAAAAATAAAAAACTTGATTGTATAAATAAGTATTTAGCCAAACGAAACATTAGGTATTACTAAGTATAATTTGTGAATCATATCAGCTAATAGAACTTAAATAATTAGTATAAAAATAATTATCAACGAATTTCTCTCGCGCGCACGCGCAATTTGAACTCCTGTGTTAATAAATTATCAGCAGACCAACAATGCAACACATTAATGAATATTTTACACAGTATTAGATTTCTTTTAAGTCAATGTAACTTTAAGCAATCACTAGGAATCGAAAACACCAACCTTTATTATCCCGTTATCTGTTTGTTTCGTGAAATATATTTTGATTAAGTTTTTCACTCAATGAATATTTTTATTAGTTAATAAAAATGTAAAATAATAACGAAATGTGTGAACACTAAAAAATTGTGAATACCTCATATATTAAAAAATTATCATAATTTTTAACTTATTAAAAGTGTCTTTTTCTGCGTGATGCTTGAGAAATGAAACATATTTTAGAGAAGATTTTGAAAAGAGGAAGATGTATTTTACTTCTCAACTAAACAACGTACCCTGAAGTTTTGTAAGCTTTCTTTTATAACTGAGGAAAAAGAAGAAATTGAAAAACTCCTTTTCATTATTGGAATATGGCATTTTTCCAAACTTTAATAAAACTTTTTCATAAATGAATACTTTTTAAGTCATTTATATGAGAAAGCGTTGAAATATTTTTAAAAAAATTTATTTGGGACTCATAAATTCTGACTAAAAAAAATGTCAGATTCATGTGCATTAAATTGTTATTTATTTCAAATAAGTGCTTTATAGATTCTCTACAATAAATTTGCAATATCAATCTAATAGGGATAATATATATCCCAAATTACCAATATCTATCACAGAAATTAAAATCTCATCTCCTGATGAAGGAAATACTTTATATAAATTTCATAAATTTTTAAATATTTACCATGAAATCATTCTACCAAAATGAATTCGAAGCTTAGGCCTCCACTTTCTCCAAACCTAAATCCACTTTGAACTTTTAAAAATCTTTGTATGCAAGATACTTTAATAGTAAAAATACAGAAATGGTAATAAATTTAAAGGTGAGCAGTATTCATCTAAGTACATAAAGATCTGATTGCTTAATCCTTCAGATCGAAGTAACTAAAACAGATAGCCGGGTCTAAAATAGATAGCTAGATCTAAAACAGACAGACATAGACATCACTTCAAATAATGTCATATAGTGTATATAATAAGTTACTAATGGAAGGAGGTTAGACATTGCACAATTTCTTTCATCTCTCAGAGAAATGATTTTTGTTTAGGAATCTGACGTACATCTTCCGGAGTCAATAACACTACTTTCTTCACTAGATTATCATGATATTGGATGTTTAACATTTTGTGCCGAGGTGGCCTGGTTGGTTAGGGTATCGTTCTCATTATCGGAAGGTAGTGAATTCGAATCCCGGCTTAACCGAATATACGTCATGTTCACTTATGGCGACTGGGCCACGTAAAATCTGTCTTGGTCGCAATGCCCTCCTTGTTTCCAATCCAAATTAATACCTCTGGGGTTGTCAGCTTCCAGCAGCAGCTGCGGATCCATGCTTTGAGTCTTTTCTATCATCCTATCACTAAATTGTAAGATACTGGTGCTGCTACCATCTTTGAGCCAAAAGTCGTACTTCCACTGAAGTGGACGGGGCGGCTATGTTCCAATGAAGACACTCTTTCTGACTTCATTCCCCTAGACGGGTGGATTTGGCTTTGCTAAATGTCATTAGTAACAACAACAACATTTTTTACAAAGTGGTCCACTATAATCGAATGGTAATACCATGGTTCTGCAAATTCCCCGATTGATCCCAATTACTGTTCAATAACAGATAATACATGTTCCATTTATCCTTCTTAGTAGCCATTTGTCGAAGTGGATGCTTTCTATTGTGTTGAAATTTAAGCCACACAATCCATGGAAAATCTTCTCGAAAATCATAGTGGGGAGGATTTACAGATACTTTGCAACAACTTTCAACTATCAGTGTGTTTTCTATGTGGAGACAAACTTTGCTACAGATAAGCTACTTTATTCATTTTGCTGCAATAATTCCCAATCACGTGATCTACTAAAAGTAATATTTACATTTAATTTTACATAATATATTTCTTTATTGAAATAAATCTGTACTTCGTTCATTTGTCAAAATTATATTCATCTATGAATTTAAGATATCTGAAGTCAATACATTCTTATTATTTATCTTCTGCTAAAGCAAGAAAAGAGCATTGTATCTCCAAAATTAAAAAAGGAAGCATGGCTGTTAGGGGAAAAAAAACACCTAGATCATTATTTTGCATGGCGGGACACCTCGTCTTAAGCCTAGCGAAATATCATTAATAATAAAACTCCAAGTCTGAATAAATAATCTCAAAAAAGAGCAGACAGGAAAACAAGAAAAGGGCGTACTTTACAGCCCTCATTAGTTCTTCAAGGCAACAGGCTATCATCATAACTTCAGTGGTACAGGGAGTGTCCTAGAAAAGGGGTAGACACCAGGACCTTCCAATGTGTAATAGTCATTTCCTCACGAAATATCTGCCGGATGTGGTTTGCGCGCGTTCTTTTTGGAAAATTGAATAATTTGCCTTATATCAAGTGGGGTGTGAAATATTATGGTCTATTTATAGTATTTCATGTACCATAGATGCTTTTGAAATTCAAGAAAAAATAATAATGTTCAATAACAAGAAAAAGATTTAGAAAATCCATTCTGGCTTTAAGAAGAAATAAAGAATGCGATTTTCATTTGGCATTAATTTTGTCCAACCTTTCTTTATAATTCCCCTATTTCATAAATTATTTATGTATCTAGATATAAATAATAAATGAAACATTTTTTTGTAATGAAGTATTTGTGATGGAGATATGAAATTTTAATCCATTGAATTCTAACAAAAGATTCAAAGGTTAAAACTTTAATGGCTTGTTCCCATACAATTTTTTTCCCTATTCTCAAAAAGAATATGTATAGCACTTTAACTATATATTGATGAATTTTTCATCATCCATTTGAATTATCAACTGAAAATATAGTTAGTTAAACGTCATTAAAATTTTAATTTTTAAACTATCATTGTAAAATATTTGGATTGATTGTTGTTTTATAAAGCCTTTACACACACGAGTGTAAGTTTAATTCTATTTGAAGATTGAAACTGTTTCTGAACTGCTGCAATCTTACATACCTGAGTTGAAATTCGAACACATGAGTGACTGATTTTTACGCCAGGACTCTGACCATTCCGTTTCCAGCTGTAAATCAATACAAAAAGATATAGTTTGTAAATTGTATATATCAAGTATTATTCGTATTGTTATTTCATGATGTTATGCGTTAAAGTACATTTTGCCACATCAATATAATGGAATTCACCGATATTAAAATATATTTTTGGAGAAAATTTCCAAAATTATTATTCTGATTATTCCAGAAATAATAAATAAAAATAGCTCAGACATAAAACTACAATATCTTCATATTTTTATTTTAAAGATCATATTCTTTACAAGAGCAATTTTTTTGGCTTTAATTTCCATTTATATTTAATATTACTTGTATAGTATTATTAAGAGTAAATATAAATTAAAATCAAAAATATAATACATGCATGGTGCTTCAAAGTTGTTTTGAATTAGCTTATTCAAAATCTTATTCATTCAAAAATAGATATATTTATGATGCAGTAATTACTTTTTATAATTCCCGTTCGTATCATTTTAGTAGATGCATAGGTGATTATTAATATAATAAAAGCATTTAAGATTTATAAAGAATCCTTAATTAGTATAGTGCATGAATATTTTGGCGATTTGGATTCACCAAGGAATCGATTCATACGAGTTCTGAATAACATTGAAAAGAATATAGTACCATTTTTCATAGAGATATTGCGAAAGTTCTGGGACAAATGCCGATGGAAGATATCGATTCCATTTTGAACACTCTAAAATAGACAATAATGGTTCCATATATTATGGTCAGTTGACTGTGGGATTCAAGACAGATGTTTAATTTCATCCTTGTATTCATCAAACCAATATTGTACAAATTTCGTTGCATGCATAGGTGCATTCATCCTGGAAATTTCTATCTTTTACAAAATCAAAGTTTGCATTATAGGATGAACGTGATCAGCTAAAATTTATCTATACATTTCCCAACAGATGCTTCAAATCCTACGATTGGTCCTAACGTTAAGTGTGGGTTTTATACAATGTTCTCTTTAAAATTTAATTTTTGGCGCAGTTTTTCCTTTTTGTACTTCGCGCCATAAAACCCAACCAATCAACAAACCTACGATTGGTACAGCACAAAACTACGGCATGGTTATCCATATCATGACATATCCTCTTCCACTCTTGATAGTTGGAAAAGGCAATCATGATCATACGTTTGACCAGGTATCCTCCAAATGTGTACCCGTCCTGTCGAAAGAATAATTGTGAAAGATGATTGGTAAAATCGTATTACTTTGTTTCAATCACCTTGTATTTTCTCCTCCAATGAATTTGTAACTTCTCCCTTTTGTCTTGCAAAATGCGGTTTACTATAGATGAAAACTCTTCCAAGAAACCAATAATACGAAGTCGTAAAGTAACTACAGTAAGTTAAAGCAACTTATGAGGAAATTGTATCCGAATCTGTCGGTGTAACTAGAGGATGGTGTTTTGTAGGTATAATAATGAGTGGAATCTCTTAAATCGAAGAAATTGCAGGAAAAGGAGACAAACATTCGTTGATAAAATTTCTCTCACTCTCTTATAGATTTTAACTTTTTCTATCATGATGATCCAATTTTGTTTTCACTTAATTGGGAAATTTTATATTACTTTGTTTTCAGATACTAGTCTATTATTTATTAAACCTAAAATTGGAAATCAACTTACATATTATGAAATTGTACAATGGCTTCATAAAATTTTTGATATTTATCAGTGTGACATTTATTATGTATACATTTATTATATGTTGAAAGTATAAATTCTATAATAAGGTGAAGAACCAAATGTCACAATAATGTATAGTTACATATTTTTAAATATATGACAATATGTGATTTTTCTGAAATTTTATCAAAAGCTAATTAAATGTATTAATTTGTTTATCATTTGAAAAATTAAGACATTTTTAGTCTTTCATTATACACACACAATTTAATTATTTTCAAACATTTTATTTTGAGTATCCAATGATACAAGGATTAATTTTGATGTCATTAAAACACGTTAATCTATTTGAGAAAATTTTAATAACATGTTTCCAAAGTTTCCTTTTCAATCCAATATAGTATCACATTATAACATATTCTATCGCAGTTGAAAATTATCAGACTTCACAAAGTAATTTTGAATAAGAAATTTCAGAAACATTTATTGCTCCTTTTTTTTAAGTAAAATATAATTGACAATGTTACAATTGCTATTTATAATTCTGAAAATTCTGAATTGCTTATATCAATTTTGTTTAATATTATTTTAAATTCGGAAATCAAAATAATTATCTTCATTCATTGACATAATTACATTCAACATTTCATAACATTTTTAACTACACCACTATTTCAAACCTATTTTATACCTTCATGTATCAGATCACAATAACAAGCTTTATATTGAAAATTGTGTTTATTATTCAACCAGGAAGTGGTTTGGCAACTAATTGACCAGTATAGAAATTGTTTGAATGTTAGCATTTCTACGACTTTATTAAAAAAATGAAACATATTTAAGGATACAGGTGTGCACATACTCCTTGAAATTTAGCATATCCTCAAAAAATATGTGTAAAACGAGATGTTTTCCAATAATCCTGCTGGAATCTAATTCATACTTGAACTTTACAAGATAAAACAAACTACACCAAAAAAAGAAGATAAAACAAGATACACCAAAGACATTGTTTGCTTATTCAAGCGCTTCTAAATTCGTCTAAGATTGATATATAACAGTATCCTCTGGTCTAGCTGCCCATATAGTAAGACACTGACTAATATGGTTACTTACTAACCTCAACGGCCCAACAGCCCCGTGGGGAAAAGGCTTATAGTTTCCAAATCTTTTCGTCTTGGGGTGCAAATCATATGCCCATATTAAATGATCAACCATATTCCTAAATAAAAAATCCCCAGATTTCACTTCTCACACATGCTTGTAGTCAGTTTTATCGATTTTTTGAGGGGCAGAGTCTACTTTTCCCAGCCCTAGGACCGAACCTAAGACATGTGCCTTGGAAACACGAAGCGCTATTCCTACTCCAAAGCTGGCACAGGGAAGTTTTTCAGACAATTATTTTGTAATGCAATTATCCAAATAATGAATAACTTGATTGACGTTTGTTTGTGAAGTTCTCTCGACACATGGCTTTTATGTCTTCATTTGC
>JAPDSC010108427.1:3171-81698 GCA_026290005.1 Latrodectus geometricus
TATATATATATACATTTTTTTTGAGGATATGATAATTTAAACATGGGATCATATATTTGTAAATGAATGGAGTGAAACTTTTGTTTTTTAAAATTACTTACTCCAATGCGGTGGAAGATAGTTAATTTTAAACCATTTCTTATTTTTCTATTTTTAAAAATTTTTTGAAAAACCGAGATCCCAATGTTGCCAGAATCACATGATAAGAAAAAAATTATTTTCTGATTTCGGGAAAAATTGTTTTTTAATTAATTTTAAATTTTAAAGTTTTTTTTCTGCTTTTAAAAATGTTAGCCAAGTGGTTTTCGAAATCATGAATTTAAAATTTCATCACTTTTATGAAACTTATGAAGTTGATGGAATATATATACACAAATATTTTGCTATTTACAACGTGTTTTATAAGCTCTTCGAAAGCAAAAATTTTCTTTTATGATGATAATAATTTTTATTAATGTTTTCTGCATTGTGAATATAAGTTTCCAAATCTTTTATTTCATTTCATATGAAAAGAACTTATAACTGCAAAAAAGGAGTAAAAATTATGTCAATTTTTATTTCCCATTTCTTGAATTGATACTTTACATCGTAATTTTGATATTCAGTATGTAAATTTCAAAATAAATATGTAAGAATAAAATTATGAATATAAATAAATAATTGATCTGAATAAAAGGGAAGTTATAATTAATACATTTCTGACCTCCAGTCACTCTGAAAAGCTGAAGGGTGTTGTAAAAGAGGATTGTCAATCACTGAACTGTGTGATAAAGCATAGACAAATTATACAAACTTTGTATGGATATGAGATGTACTCTCATATCCTGTTAAAGAAACATTTTCTAATCTTAAAACCAATTGTTTTTGACAATTGCAATATAACGTCATTTTATGATTTATGAAAATTCAATGTTGTTATTAAATTCATTTGCAATTTTTTATTTTGTTTCATGAATAATATAAACATTTCATGTCATTTAAAGCAACATTTATTTACACTTTGCATTGAATTTTTGGAAACGAGCATATTTCATTAGATGTAAAAAGACTTGAGCATATAGTGTTTCAGTTAATTTAAGGGGGTTTAAATTAATTAAATTTAAAGGGAAGGATATAAGTGTTAACAATGTATCAAGTTCACTTAAAAAACTTTGGAACTATGAAAAAATTTTAAGTAGAATTAAGGAAGGAAAAAACCTGCTTATTTAAGATAACTTAGATTAAATCATCATCTCAAAATATATTGTTATGTTTGACTGTAAATCATCTGTATCTGTGACTTTTTAAAATAGTGTTCGAAATATTTGAGATGCCTTATGTCATATTATCATATAATCTAATTTTTCATATTTAGTATTTGTTTTTGAACCTTTTAATATAAATCATACTTTTGTCATAATTATACTCTAAGCTTTTGTGAACATGCTTATGAGATTATCACAACTACTAAATAAGAATAAAAATGAACATTGTCATTTAATTTACAGTAAATTTTATATCCTTGTAAGAAATCCTACTTCTATCCTATCTCTAGTTCATATAATCACAAATAAAGTTCAAAACATTGCAAGAGCAAATAGAAATTAGTTTGGATGATACGTATGAAAACAGAAAAATATTTCAGAACATTATGAGCTGTTTAATTAATCCGTTTGTAAATATAGTAGCACTGCACTATAATATGATAATTCTGAATGATTGAGTAATTATATCATATAAATAGCGATGGAAAGTTTTAATTTATATGCAAGTAAAATAAAATCTAAACACGAATAAAATTTTTAAACAATCAGTTGTTACTCATTTCTGCATATTGTTTAATATTTGCATTGAAATTTACAAGGAAATAAAATGTGGACTCATGAAATTGGTATCACATTTACAGCATTGCCAGCTCAATTATGAAATTGCTCAAAAATGAATTTTGAAACATTTTTCAAATTTGAACTTTTGCAGTTCAGTTTCTACTTTTTCTGTTAACAAATCATTAATTCGGTATGCACTCAAATGTTTCTATTTTTTAATGGATGATTTACATCGTCGTATCATGAATTCAGTTTTGCCTGTGTATAGAGCCATCAAAATCTTCGAATCAAGCTTAGTTGTATAACTCAAATAAATATTAAATAATCACTTGTTTTTACATTTCTATTCAGTTTTATTTCAAATGACTTGACATCACCAGTGTTTACATAAATCATTTTATCTTAACTTAATAAATGATAATAAGACTCTTACATGCCATTTGAGTAAATTAAGTAACTTAGTTTGATCTCGTTTATATCAACTTTTTTAATTTTAAATCTTATTTGATTTTGTAAATTAATTTTAATAAGAATTTTTACAAATTAATGAAGAAAATTGATTAAAGTTTTCCTGTAGCATACATGAAATTTCCTTTATTTTAAAATATCTTCTTAAAGTAATCCATTTAATTTATTGTGGTAATCATTTTCTTAATTAATTGGAATAGTTATAGATCAAGTCAAACTGCTTACATTTATCCAGTCAATCAGACTTCAAATATAACCAGATATTAATAAGCTTTCGAAATAAAATTATGTAATATTTTAACAAATGTATACGGTTATCAAACATGAGTTGATATCAGACATGATTTATGATAGTTTTTTAAAGAACTAAGAACAATTTACGTTTTAAATGTTTTTATCCACAGTATGTAGACTATATATTACTTTAAGCTCAAACATTTAAGTAAACTACAGCCCATAAAGCATGCACTCAATTTAACTAATTGTTAATTGGAATTCCAATCTCTCGCATAATCTACTCGGGGGAAAGTAATTCTGAGTAATGATGAAATTCCTTAACACAAGGTGAAAATGGTCTGCTAACATCCTGAACTACAACTTCATACCCTATAGTAAGAAAACTCCTAAACTACTTTCGGTTTAATGGGGTGGGAACAATCTATAAACCACTCTTATTTGTTGTCAGCAAATCAAAATTAGGTTTCAGGGACAACTAGCGATTTTTTAATGTTATACCAAACCATGGTCAATGTCCCATTTATATGGTTCTTTTGCTGCTCTAACACGTGAAATAGATTCGCTATAAAATCTGTTCTTTTGTGTAAAAAAAAAATAATAATAAATAAATAAAAAAGAGAGAGAGAAATTTATCAAAAGGTATTCGTTTTTTAAATATTTTACGAAATATACATGCCTTTCTTACCAAGGAATCACTATTTTACTTTTCAGACAAACCAGAATTCCTCATAACTCCAGCTGAACGTTTTGATGTGTTGGAAGGCGAATCTACAGTGGTAAACGCCACAGCAAAAGCCAACCCTTCTCAAGTGACTTATTCTTGGACGAGGAATGGTCTTCCCTTGCTGGACATGGCCGATGGGAGCGCCAGGCCCAGCGGTGCCAGATACGGTCACAGGGCAGTGTACAGAGGACCATTGCTTGAATTGACAGACGTTGTCAGAGAAGATGGCGGAGAATACGGATGTGAGGCAGCTAACACCGAAGGTGTTACGTGGACCACTGTAAATATCAACGTGATATGTAAGTATTCTTTCTGATAATAGAATTCAAAACCACACTGGCATAATCTTTAGAAATGACAGATTTTAATAAGAATTCAAATGAAAAATCATATTAAATGCTTTTTTTAATATTCTGTGGGATATTTTTTACCTTTAACACAAGAATGAATGTTGCTATAAGTATATAAAACGATCTCATATTGTTAATAAAATATAAATAATAAACACCCAAGTGGCTGTGATTTTCGTCTCACAGGATTGTACATGGTGCAACTACATAAAAAACTAGACAAAGATAAATTTTAAAAACAAAAAAGGATTTTCTGAATTAATATTTATTGGAATAAAACGCATTGTGAAGCTTATTTGATAAAAAAAAAAAGATGTTATGAAGTTATGGTAAATGGAGTCCAAATGATTGTTTTGGGGACGTTTATCAGAAAATTCTTTTATATGTTGGCACTCCATGGTGGCAACCTTAAAAAGTAAGATATTTCAACGTGCACTTTTAAATTGGCTTTCAGTTGAGCTTTGGTCATATTTGCATCTCGGGAGGGAGGAAAACGGAAAACTCTCAAGCAGCCACCCCGAATAATGTATATGCAAAAAGCTGAAAAGCAACGTACATCTGCTCTCATTCAACATTAACTGGTATTGAGCTCAAAATATTTCATTTTGAAGAACGCTGTTCTACCCTTGGTCATGGTGAGCCCTTTTTCATGATTTGTGCATAGGGGACAATTTAATACAGCCTAAAGCTTTTGTAAGATCTTTTAATTTCTATAGCGGAAATAACTTACCAGAGGGTATATTCATTGAGTGTAAACCGTGTTCACGTGTCACAAAGGAGAAAACCCAAAAAACATCCATTCCAGCAGGCATACTAGAAGGCAATATCTATCTCCATTGTTTAACGGTGGTTGTAATAAAGCTCAGAACATTTTTCTTTCAGTAAAACCACTAGCATTTGTGCTCGTTCAGCCCATTTTTCTATAAATGCAAGCCTTGATGTTATGTACTCAAGATACTGTAATATTTTATGATAATGATGCCAATTCAAGGAAAAATTTAAAAATAAAACCCTTGGCTGTTTCGTGAGAAAAACTCTCCTAAATATTCAACAACTGCGTGTTTATGAAGCTGGAAAACAAGTGAAAAATTTGGCAGAATTTTCCAGACATCAGGAAACACTTTTTAAAACACAAAATAAAAATGTTTTGGAACGTTTAAATAAACAGTTCATATGTCTGGAAAGTTTTAAAATAACTGTTACACACACATCTAAAATATATATAATACAACATGCTCCTAAACTTGCTACATATATATATATATATAACCACGAGTGTTTTTTGTTAAAAGACTTCCTCACTTAAGGAATAATTTTAAAATAATAATCTAATATTATAGTTATTGAAATGTAGGGCCTTTTAATGTAAAAATGTAGGGCCTTTTTTTCAAACTAAAATTTTTCTTAAAATTTTAAAAGCTATTAGTTTCTTTCTGAAACATTTTTGATTTTATTTTCTAATCTTACATATAATGCTTATTTATATTTCTTTCATAAATATATAAATTTATATAAGATTTAACTAAATATTGCAGATTTGTAAATTCTATCAAAGGTATGCTGTTTAATGTTTAAAAAACTTGTTTTTAAAAATTATTTTGAACTTTTTTAGCATTTTTATATTTTACACAAATAAGGCTTGTATTTATTTATAACATTTTCTTATATACTTATACAAAAATGTCTTTAGTTGTTTGTGGCAGAATTTGAAGAATTATATTTAACCAATCAAAAAATGAAGACCTTGTTTCCAATATTGGGAATTGTCTTAAAACTATAACGATAGAGTTTACACATTATTTTATTCCAGATAAAATGTATATTACTATGAAAATTTTATCTTAAGTTGACTACTTAAATAAAAGAAAACATTTCCGAAAAACATTAAAAAAACATGGTTTTTTCTCTTTTGAGTTTCATTATCTCTGATTAAGTTCTAGAAGTCTTCATAAATTAATTAATATTTATAAAGACAATTATAACAGTCTGTCTAATCTAATTTGAAAATGTCGTTGGAAATAGAAAAAATATTTACAGTAGTACTTCCAACTATTATTTTAAGAGAGTGGATATTAGACTTTAGAATCAGTAAGTGACGAAAAGCAGTAGTAGAAAACACAGAAGCTAAATTATATTTTACTGATGTTCGAGAACACCGAGACTAGTATACTTTGGAAATAGTACTTTCTTTCCAAACGTAATCTTGTTTTTTATGAGCTTGTAAAAGAAGTAATATTTTTTATTTTTTTAGTGGTACATATTACATAATCATTATTATTTAAAAAACTGCAATAATATTTTAACAAGTGGTTTGAAATGTTTATATAAATCATTTTTAAAAAATTATCTAATATTTTTAAAAACTGAAATGATAAAATTGTTAATAATTATTGTAAGATGCACGATTAATAATTCACCTGCTATGTCAATGTAATTCTCCCAAATCAAATGATATGGAATATGTTTATTATTTTGGTAACATTATCATTTTGAAATAATTTTAACTTAAAAATTTACAGGTATTTTTTCATCATCATTAAAAAGTTACAGGTACTTTTTCACATTTTTAAAAATGACAAGATATGTTAAAGACTACAAAAAGTCAAAAATAAAATGATTAAGAAAAATAAAAGTTCTGTTACCTATATAGAACTTCATCTACCTATATAGAACTTCAAATAGTAAATATTCACGAATTTCACCGTATTTATAAAAATCAAAAATATTGTGACTGTATTCTTCTCATATCCATGCACTTTTTCCCCAAACTGCAAAATATTTTCTAAACGCTTTATAAAAAAAAAAAAAACCACTTTTATCACAATGCTAGTTCTAAAATATTTTTCCCATGCATCTTCTACCAAGTTTCGGCAGAACGCAACATAGTTAATAACAACAAAAAAAGCGCTTCGTTTATTTTTCTCAGCATATACCGTGAAATACTTTTAGATCATTTGTAGCACTTCCGGTTAACATCCCCTTAACTCAAGGGGCGTTTACTCTATTACCCTTATTTTACTGGTAAATGGCCATTCCTTGTTTAGAGACTATTTAAATCCCCAGAGCCGCCCCTGACTCGTTATGACTTCCCCTAAGATTAGGTAAAAATCTCAGGAAGAGTTGTTTTCTGCAATCAGATTCTTACCTCGAGTGCATTTAATGAGAGTAAACTGTTCACTTAGCGTTTCTCTGGTTTGTTTCTAACTTTTTGGGTTGAAAGTTGAGGAAAACATTCGCACTTGTTTTTGAGCTTTTGTAATTTTTAAATTGAATAGTTTTCTGATGACGTATTGCAAAGTTAATATTTCTTTGCAGATAACGGGATCCAACAAATGGCAACTATTATAATCTGCAAAATGAGTAATTTGTATGTTGCAGCTGTTAATTATTATTAAAACATTTTAAATTTTGCAAGAAAAAGTGTTATATGTATATATATGCATGCATATATATTGATTGTTTATTTCACTAATTACTCTCTAAATTTGTGAGAGATTTAATGTTTATGATATATAATATGCTGCAGTTTTCAAACATTCAGTAATATTTTAAAATATATTATTTTCGTGAAAATAAACTCTTTATTAATGCTTACCTAATAACATCATTGTTTTACTTAGCTCTAATTATTTACTCCAATTATTTTCCTTTTAAAAATATTTAAAGTGGTAGAGTAAGAGAGAATAAATGTAATGTACAAAAAGCATCGAAGAAGAATTTAATTCGAACTCATTACTAATGTGTTTTTAATCCCTTCTTTGAATTTTCGAATTAGAAATTCTAAGACATTAATTAAATTCAACAGAAATTTATATCTATTTTTGCATCTATTTTTATATCTAAATTTATATCTATTTTTGTATGTTATCATTAACAGATGTAAAATATGTTTTATTTTTAGCTTTTTTATTAATAATTTTATCATTGTATTTCGTTAATTAGCACAAAGTTAAAAGTATTTGTCTCTGTATTAGACGAATTAAAATGCACAAATGCAGGATACTTGATCATAAATTAAATAATCATTTGAATACTTTTATATGTTAATGCTTTATTTAAATCATTTGCTTAATTTCCAGATCCTGCCCGCATTACGAAGTTGACTCGGAGAGTCGTCGCCGGAAGTGGCGAGACCGCTGAATTCGAGTGCCAAGCTGTCGCCAACCCATTCGTCAGTCGGATGATCACGTGGCGGAGGTCTGGGTTCGACATGAGCCGCACTCACGAGACAGTGGAGAAAGGGAAGTCCACGTTGAGCGTCTTAAATGTGACGCGCCAAGATGCCGGAGAGTTCGAGTGTGTGGCCTACAACGGCATTGAAACAGAAGCGGTGCAGCTGGCTCAGCTCATAGTCAAGTGTGAGTTGTGAGTGATCTTTAGATTTAGGTGACGATTCGCACGAAAATCCAGTGCATCCCAGACATGTTCACTTTTCCCTAGCTTGAGAAATAATCGAAATTTCCAGTTCCTGATAACAAAAGTATTAAATATTAGGAAGATTTATCGCTTCTTTAAATATATATTTCTAATACGTTCATTAATTCAACCAGTACGTTAGATATTTATATTTTTATTTGCTTCCTTGAATCAATATTAAAGTTTCCCATACCGTCAAGAATATTAACATTTGTATTGTTTCCAATATAATTATAGCATCTGTTTAATATAGTAAGATAAAAAAAATGTAGAGATACTAAAATATTATCAAATTATAGCAGCTTACGGTGTATTTCTGACTTTATAAACTATTTCTACATCATTACAAATATAAATTGCAATTTTACATTATTTTTTACAAAAGTAAACTTTTTTTATTTTAAGAATTTTTATTGCAAAGCACGATTTGCTCAATTTACTCTGTCGAAAACAACACATTTTTGCTAACGAGAGAAGCATTTAAGTTAATGCCTCTCACAGAATTAAATAAAATGGTGGACCCGCTGTTAGCTCTTTAACTGTAAACCGGTTAATTTAGAAAATGTGTTTCTTAGAATTTTAAGGAAGTAAGTTTCGCTTCCTCTCACTAGTAATGCAGAAAGTTTAATAAACGCAACATTGTAAAAATATATGAAATTTAAATTTAAAAAATAAGCAAATAATGAAAATTTAACACGCACACAAATGCTTTTTCAAATGCATTCTGTTATGTTAAAAAAACTATCCTGCAGTTAAAATAATGAATAAGAATTTAATACTCAATTTACTTCTTAATAACATCTAAACTATTAAAGTAACTAAATATATAAAATTAAAGTAACTAATTTATTTAGTTTCGTAAATTATATTTTTACAAATCGCATTTGAATATGTGATTAATTTATACATTAAGTTTCGTGATATTGGTTACACTTTGCCGTTTTCAAACACGTTAAAACCACTAACTATATATACTTATTGATGTAAAAAATAACCCTAAGTTAATTGGGGAAAAAAACTAATAAATAAGTGTTCTAAGGAAATATTTGAATACACAAATGCTTAAACATTTCCATTTAAATTAAATTATTTTAAGGTTTTCTTTTAAAAAAAGAGAAAAAAGTTCTTATTAAGTTCTTAAAAGTTCTTATTAAGTTCTTATATATGTATGTATACGGGTACGAATATCAAATTATCATATGATTTTAAAAAAGCGAATAAATTCTCATTAAAATGTAAATATATGAAACAATTTTAAATCTCGTCATTGAATTAAATAAAAATATACATAAATACTGGGAAAACTTAAGCATATTGTCATTATCACAAACATTTAACGGCTTCCTGAAATAAAACAGTTTAATAAACATAATGAAGATTTAATAAAGGTTGATTTTACTTGACTTTGATAAAGGTTTGTCAAAAGTTCTTCTGACAAAACTAGGTTTTAAATGAAACTAATTAGGAGTCCCATGTATCATTTTTAATCTGACTTCCACATAAACAAGTCCACTCTTTCACTGCGAAATTTTGCAGAAAGCACTCTAAAGTTGAACAAAAGCGCTCCCGACAGGAAAAATTACTCGAACAAATAACTGCTTGCAACTTAATCCAGTTTTGCAGACATACACACGAAGGAGTAGTCATACTTACATAGAGAAAATGAAATTCTCGGGCTCTTCAAGTAAATCCATACCCCTTGAGGCTATTCCTTTCTCTTTTTTGTGTTTGTTAATTTCCGCGCCTGTGTATTTGTTTCAGGCTCTGACACTGGCTGCGAACAAAAACTTCTTCTGTACTTGGCATTTAATTTCGCAGAAAAATGAATTTACTCCTTCGAAACTTGGCGATAAATTGTATCTGGTGTCTAAAAAATACTTCCACCCAAGTAGGGGAAAAGGAATGGCGTTTTGTTCTCACGGAATAATTCTAATATTGATTTTTGTGTGGTTACTTTGTTAATATTTTTTCTATTTTTAGTTGGGAAAAAAAATTATTTACGCTGTAGAAATAAAGACTTCATAGTTTACTTTGTCTCAGGTGTTCCATGTTCTTCTCTTTCTATATTCCAAGATAATTCAACTTTATTTTAGTTCGCCATTTAGATTCATAAATTCAGTTTAAAAATTATTTTCCTATTGCAACAATGGTGATAATAATTTATGGTTTTCATAATCAGTATCGGCGTTTCGCTTATATTTTTTTAAATTTTAGTTGGAAAAACATTATTTTCACTTGAAAACTAAACTATGGTTTACTTTTTTAGATTTTATGTTAAGTTTTTATTCCAAGATAATTCAGTTTTATTTTTAACTTGCCATTTATATTTATATGAATTTAATTTTAAAAAAAATCATTATAATTTTTCAACAGCAACAGTTTGACTATGAAGTTTATAATTTTTCGTTATTTATTTTGAATTTTTTAATAATTATATTCATTTTATATGGATGTTCTTTACTTAAAACGTCTCACGTTATTTTCTTAAGAATTTCTAAGTTAATTTAAAATATTGAAAAAAAATTATTCTACACTTATTTATTAAACAATAGAAATGAAAAGCTTTGTAAACTTGGTTTCATAGTCAAATGTTAGATTAGAATCAGATATAAAGTGATAACAGGACAGGAATAACTATGACCTAGGGATAGGTGATCGCTCTTACGATCAAAAAGTCCCGGGTTCGATTCCAGTCGTGGTTTAACAATGGGAAATGAATGTTGCGTTTTGGCTGTCTGCGTGGACTTCTTCGGGGTGAATACTTGAAAGTTTGCCTTGTTTCTTTCCTTAACGATCTATGAGATTCTCCAGGTCATGATCTATGAGAGAACTTCAAATAGATCGTAAATGTGGCCCACTCTCTGTAAGATTTTTGGAAAGAAGTTACGTGGTGGATATTAAAATACTTTACAATAACTTTGGATCGTTGGGCAGTTTTCAAAGCGGAGTATAAGTCATAAGATTCTCAGACTCTCTTTGTGCTTGTTGCACCAGCATGCTTTCCTGTACTAACATAGCTCTGTCAGTTAGTAGAAATACCCACTGGGATTCCTGGTAATTTAGAAACAAGGACCAAGTAGAAGACTCTCCAATGCTAGGACTGCCAGCCCCAGAGACATCATTTCATATGGAGGACATTGCGACCACGACATATTTAACGTGCTCCTGCCACCATTAGCGAACACAATTCTCTGTTTGGGTCGGGCTTTTAACTCACTACTTTCTGATAACGCTTTTTCTCCAAGGGATGTGTTATCGCTCTTCAGAGTGAAATTTTTCGAGTTCAATCTCAGCCACTATCAGACAACGTAAGTTGAACATTGTCCTTCTTCTACTTTCTGCTGGCAGTTCTGTAGGAAGGTTGTTTATAAATTTCGCGGTCTCCTTCTTTGCAATACGCGAATACTTCTCACTATCCATGGTAACTCCTCACGGAAAGCAATTCCGCGCTGGATATTAAAATGCTTAAGGTAGTTAGGCTGCCTATTAAGAATATCAAATGAAATAAAACATGATTTTATCTTATTATTAATTATTACAGGATTTTATTTACATTATAGCTTTCATATTTTATTTATAATTTTATTATCCAAAGTAACGAGACTTCGCACACATCCTGACATCAAATATAACGAGTCATAAAAACAGCCTGTTTTCTCACATCATCAGAAAAATATCACTTTACTTGGAATAGGAAGACCATCTTTTATAAATCAAGAAATAGAGCTTGGTGAAACTACATAATTGATATACTATTCGTGCAACTACTACAACACTACTGAATGCCAAAAGCGACACCTGTGATATTTCATAAATATATGCTAAACATAGGTAATACTTGCTTATTAAATTATGTTATGAGAATTCATGGCATCATTCAAGATGAATGGTTGGGTATACGCTTTAAAAAAAGTGATTATAATTATATGGACAATATTGTGTCAAAAGGATTTTTTTTTCAATTATATTATAAAATTATTAATGGCTTTCATGAAAATTTTGGCAATAAATAGCATTTTAATTATATTTTTTCAAACGTTGAAAACAGCATAAACATTTCAAAAGCACATTTCAGTATAATATTCAAAAATAATATACCACTAAATAAAAAGATAAATGGACTACATCTTCCATTGATCTAAAAATATATTTCAACATCACAAGTAGTTGTTCGTATGCTGACTAAGATATAAAATTTTACAGAAACCATTCCATTGTTAAAAGGTAACCATTCCGTTGGGAAACATTTTGCCATATTCGTCAACAGTATAGACTTTATTTCAGAATGGCCATTCTTTTAAAAAGAAAATGATAAATTTTTATATTTTAATAAACTAGAGGAGCAATTCTAATTGTATTAAAGAGTACAAGTGCATTTTTAAGTTTATTCTCAAAAAAATAACTTTAAAGTTTCTATATTAAGCACTAATCCAATAAAAATTCATATTAAAATATATTTCCATTATGCTTTTATTGTATACAATAGTAAATTTGAGTTTGATAAGTAAGATTGCGTTCATTACTAAAATTCTGTAACATAATCTAATCATTTTTACCATTGAAAAAGTAGTATGAGTGTATGTAGGGTTAGCACTAAATGAAACTCTGTAATTAGTTAAAACCAGTTAATTTCAGATATTCTTAAATTTACATAATTAGCAAGAAATTTTTTATACATATGTTATTGTTTAAGTTGAAAGAGAGAGAAAGTCGATATCATATACATAAAAAATGTCTTATTGCTTATTGGAAATCCTCAAGAGACCTTTTATATTTAGAACTAAATTTTTGAGCAACTTTTGAACTTATTTAATAAGAATCATCGTCATGCAGATAATAACGTATCTACCAATGGCAAATGATATTCATGACACAAATCATTAATTGAGGATTTTGTTCTTCTTTTAGTCAAGCCAGAAGTGCGTCTTCCACACAGCTTCGTGGACGTGGCAGGCGAAGAAGGAGAGGCAGCCAGGCTGGTCTGCTTGGCGGAGGGGGCGCCAGACATCAGTTTCGTCTGGTCATACAACGGCGGCGTCATTGGCGACAACTTCAGCAGCAGCAAGTACGCTTCCCAGGCCGCCCAGCTGGACGATATGACGTGGGAGAGCGTCCTCTTTGTCAAGCACCTGCAGGCGAATGACTTCGGCTACTACACGTGCGTGGCGCGCAATGAGTTGGGACACGATCACGTCAAAGTCAAACTCAGGAGAAGAGGTAAGAAGCTTCCATGGATGGTGAATGGAAAGTATACGAAAAAAGTAAAGCTCCTACCGATTTTGAACTGCATATCTTGTTAAGTCATCATCGGACAATTTTCCCGAAACGACTCATAAAACATCTTAATTTATTTACCTCTCTGTTTTACCATTGGATTGATATTACGCCCGGCTTTCAAAACTACGCCAAGCTCAGACAGCTTAGTTAGAACTACACGTTTATCGTTTGTAGCTTCCTTATCTTTGCTTTTGCTTTACAAAAAGGTATCTTTTCCATTAGAAACTTTGACACATAAATTACTACCCTTGATGATGAAAAGTCGTACTTACGATGGTCTTTCTTTACTTATAAATTCTCATGACGTACTTCTTTTATTTCCATGTATTTTCATTTCAGAAAATGAATGGTAAAAGTGAATATTACGGTCACACAGCCTCACTAATTAGTGAACATTTTTATGCTAAGAGGAGGAGACACCCATAATGGGCGCCAATCAACTGTTTTAAAGGAATAACAACTATATAAGGAATTGGGGATTTTCCCGATTTCAAATTACTCAGCTTAACACTAAAAAGAAAACAAAAAAGAGTGATTAAGTTTCTATTTAAAAATGTTTCAGAATTAAAATTGAAGGAAAGAAAGTGGCAAAAATAATAAATAAAAAGGAAAAAAACATTTAATAACATCTATTAAAAAATGAATAAAATGAAGAATTTCAGAATTAACAAATGAAATTTTTTATATTAATAAAATTTTGAAGAATCCAATAATTCTAAATGGAATTCTACAAATCAACAGCAAATAAAAATATAAATTTTTAAAATTCGTTTAACAATTTTGTACATTATGTGGAACATTTATACTAAATATTACAATTTAATTTAGGCAAAGATTATAGTTTATACAAAATTATCTATCGTTTTAAAAATTCCTGAAATTTAACAATTTCTTCCATAACTATTAATTTAAGAAAAAAAATTTGAAATAATTTGAAAAATAGAATAATTCTGTAGTTTCGTTTATCTTTGAAAATTCAAATACTTAAGATGGAATTCTATGCCTGCAGAAAATAATTAGCAATAATGAACCGCAATGTAATAATAAAGTAGCCAATAATGAATGAAACATTTCATGGCTACATTCGGAAGCCCACTGGCAATTAATTGCTTTTGGTGAATTAATTTGGCAAAGATCAAAAACACCAAACTTTATTACATTTATCGAGCTGTTACCGTAATGTTCATTTTAGCCAAATTAAAAATTTTCAACATTTACAATAGTTAAATTTAAAAATGATTTTTACGTTATGACGCATTCAGCAAAAGAAAATCGGAAGTCCTTGTTGTTGCCCTTCTTTTGCCTAATTTTTTTAAAATTTTTCTTGAATCATTTGGCGTTTCATCGAGTGTCTTTGAAAATGTGAGTTGTAAAGAATTATTTTAGGAGAATTTCATGAGACAATGCAGTAAGATTTTTGTACATAAATAAAAGCTAAAATGTATTTTAAATGTGGAATTTGGCATTATAAACCCTTCACTATTTAGCTACATATCGTTGAATTTGGTTTATAAAAAGTCCTCATCCTTTAATGATCTGTTTTGTTTTATATTTTTGGATTTGCTGTTTTACGTTAAAATAAAAAAGATTTTCCATCAAAATTGATAAGAAAACAATAAAAATAACGAGTAAATTAACTTTACTGAAAATTATTTTCCAATATTTGCAAAATATAATGCACATTCCTCATTTAACATACCAAAACAAACTTTATTTTTAAAAATGTCTTATACAACAAAATATTACTGCACATTTTTTTAATTGAATTTAATAATTTTAGGATCATTTTGATTCAATTTGCTCTAAGTTAATATTTTGAAAAATACTTATTTAAAGACAGTTTAAATCTCTTCTAAAGTTAACTTAGTTTAATACTTCTTAAAGTCGATATTTTTGAGGAGGGTTTGTTTATGTTTCACAGTCAAGCATAAGCATCCCTTGAGGCAATGCCATATTTACGCAATGTGGTGCGACGTGATTTAGTGACTGCAGCAAAACATTTTAAGAACTTGATTGACGGATTCTTAATGAATCGCTTAAAATACTTCTGGGTCAAATGCTTAATTTTATCGTATCCTTTCTTGAATTAACTGTATTTAGTTTTAAGGTACATGGAATATATTTAATTACTGATACGTAATTGAAACTCTTAATCTTGTCCAAGTAAAAATGTCTATTGTTCATATCATTAAACCTGCTTAAGTTTTCCAAAGAATATTGCTTGAGAAATGTAAAATCATGTATACTGTGATGTTATTTTTGCTTTTCATGCTTAAATTATTTGCAGAGAGTTAAAGAAAATAAATATGATAATCAGACCATTGTTATATAACTGGGGTGGCCAAACATTTGGGATCCGGGGTCTACTCCACATTTAAAAAATTGAAGGTGGTCTACCAATGTCAGAGCTAAATTAACGTACATATTTATTTTCGGTAACAAGAAAATATTGTAAATTATGTATTTTTTCTAAAAACAACTTAATATTAATATTTACAAAATAAAAATTTACTTACGAAAATAATCAAAGTATTCATATATCGAAAACTGACCATCCTATTCACTTCGTTTACTTGAAATTTGGCTCTGTGTATCTGCGACAAGTTTATCATATTCTGGCTGGAACGAGCTTATTGCAATGCATAAACACGAAATTAAATGTTCATCTGTTGAATGCGACCAAGGTTTGTATTTTGTTCATGGTTGAAAAAGCAGATTCGCAAATATACCTTGACCCAAAGTATGAATTCAAATACAAAATCAATTTGTAAATATTTGGAAACGTTTCCTCAGAAATTAATTTTCAAAAATCAGTATCGCTAAATATGATCTGGATTTAAGAAATATATCACATCTTAATTTAATAATTTCTTCCTCGACTGATGTGATATTTATTAAATGTCCTATTTTTTCAGATACTCCATCAATGTTGACATTTTCATTAAATGGAAATATCATAAAATTGAGTATTTTTTTAACCTAATTAAGTCAGCGAATCTTCTTTCAAATTCTTCAAACAAACCAAGTAAGTATTAGGCGAAATCTTCGAAGTCTCGGTTTGGATTATGGATGCACTCTTTCTTCATGTTTTTGAAGTTTCTCATGTTTTCTTAATTGAGATGCATACCTTTCTATAGTTTTTTTGAATGTTTAAATCGTGCTCATCATGTCCGTTTTAAGTTTTAAATTATAGACCTTTAACCATAAATCTATAAATCGTAAATCTTTGCACAGTTTGTTTTTGATTTTAAAGCGTAGATTATAGTAAATTTTTATTTTAAATAATTCATTGATTCTATATCATAAGTCATAAATTAAATTGTTAATATCCGAGGTCATAATCGGGATGGTCGCGTGAACTACCTAAATTGTCTTCGCGGTCTACCAGTCGACCGCGGTACACGTCTTGTCTATCCCTGTTATATAATATTATAAAATGCATGGGTATGTATTATCTCACAGCGATCATTTCCGCTGCGAAGAATATGTCCCCAATATTGCAATGTATCGTCAAATATTGCAAATCAGTTACTCATGTATTTATCTCAATCAATAATCTTTTGTTATTTCATAGCTTACATTTAATGTTTCTATTTTCATTGCATACAAGTTTCAAGTTTACAATTACATTTCCTGTAATCATGCCGATGTAAAAAGTGAAATATGAACTCAGAAGAAAGTTTTTATCTATTTGTTTCAATAAAAATAAAAGATAAGTGTTCTGCGTCTTCCCTCACATTGAATAATTTGGATTTAAGTTTGTTAATATTTGTCGAGAGTTTTTATATAATATTTGTTAATATTTGTCGAGAGTTTTTTTGTTTAAGTGGCCTATAGGATTACATCTTGTTAACATCCATTTTTTGTAAATTTTAAAACTTTTTGGTTTAAAATGGGAGGGGGGGATTGTCTACTTGTGTATTGGGCAACACAATATGTCTGATATTAAATTCTTGCATTCATTTTGGTAGGTCCACCAGATCCACCCTACAACATTCGAATCGTGAATACTTCGGCCGATAGTGTTGTTCTGAGCTGGACACCAGGCTATAGCAGCGGTCTTCCTCAGCAGTTTCGAATCAGGTACCAAGTGATAGACTCGCACACTGCCAAATACACAGACGTCTTCCCCACCAACTCCACCGTATTCACCCTGCATGGCTTAGAACCCGAAAAGGAATACACATTCAGTTTATCGGCAAGAAACATGCTTGGCGAAAGCTTGTACAGCAAAGAAAATACAAGAGCCATCACTCAAAGTAAGAAATATTTTATTTTTTCTTTACGAAAGATTTCATTTTATTATAAAGATACCATTACAGAAAATTAGAATCATATTGATTGAAGTTTGTTGTCATGATACAAAATTTCGTATCAAATTTTCAAGAAACGAGTTCTTTTGCTAAATATATATAATTCTTAGAACATAGGGAAAGTTTCTTTTGAATAATTATTTTTGAAAAGATTTTTTTAAACACTTAAAAAATTGTGAGAAAGTTATGAGAATGCTTCACTTGGAAAATCGATTAACTTCACTACCTTATTTTTTATTAAAATAAGGTAGTGAAGTTTTATCATCAAAATGCTGTATATAATACATAACTGTCTATATTCAGAAAAAATTTCTTCCAATTTAATTAGTTGTATTAATATTCTCTGAAATCCTTGAAGATTCTTTTTCTATAGTTGAATAATTATTCATAGTGCATCGAGTCCGTCTTCACTGCACCATCTTTTATCAAAAATGGTAATCTAACATTAATTATTCATGAATTCAAATATCAGCCACTTTACTGTGTATTCCTTAAATTTTCATTCTTTGTTGGTGTTGAAATACCAGTGCTTTGTATCATACATCAGGAGAAGTTTCTTACTATTCATTCAGTTTTGTTTCTGGGAGCACATATTATTTTGCATCTGAGTATATATTTAAATAACTACACAAATAATATCAAAATATTATAAATATTCTACTCATCTTTGACTAGTGCCTTTCGAATTTTTAATAATTTCCCCCCCCCCAATCTGTAACACATTATTCATGAAATTTTTATCATTTTATTTTGAAAGACTTCTTATATTTTTGTCAATCCAATTAAACTCCTTTATAGAATAACATTAAAAAGGATTATGGGTGAAAACTATTTGAATGAGGTTAATTATAATTCAACTTGCCCCAACCACCTAACTGTCAAATATGCTGAGGAATGTATGCATATTTGTACTGTGCATTATTTAAACTTTATAAAAACATAATTTTTTCTATTCGAATAATCAATGTCAGAAATATGTTAAAAATTACAAATTTTCATTATTTGAAATTTTACTGAAAAAGATAAAATAATTTTTAAAACGTTGGTCTTGCAAGCATTTTGGTAAGCAATTAAAAAAGAGATTCATAAACTATATATATATATATATTTTTTTTTGAATATCTCTAGTTTAATAAAACAACTAATGGAGTCTACTTTTGTTTTGTTTTTTACATTACATGACGGATGGCATGATGATTGAAAATTTTTTCATGGAGTTCACATAATACTTTCATAAAATAAGTAATTTACCTTAGCGTTTTGCGTATCGTTTGAATAGGGTGGACGTTTCCATAGAGAATAGACCCTGTTCTCGTATCTCATTGGTCCAGAAAACCACATGACATCATTTCTGACTGATGTCGATGCAATTTTTTTTCTTCCATTATTTAACGTCGACAATATTCTAATTCTTTGTGTGAGTGTGTGTGTATGCTCCTTAAAATATCCACCCCGATACCTAGCTGGCAACAGAATATCAAGTACTCTGGTTTTCAATTCATCAGCTCGTTAGTTCAATTCCCGTATCGGGTGTGTAGGACAAGATGAGCTTTATTCTCGTAGTTGCATTCATCTCACTATATTCTTTCATTTCTGTTTCAATACTTAAAACATTGAATTCTTGAATAATATCCATTATCAAAGTGTTGGCGCAGCATGACCTCTTTTGGACTTTGTGCCATAAAACCCAACCAACCAACTATTATCAAAGTGCTCCCGTCTTACGATATTTTATTTTCCTCATCATGATAGAAGTCAGAGCAGCAAATAGAAATCTGCTTCCTAATTATGAGCACGGATAATCGTTTTACAACATGATTTTGTTAATAAAACTAACATGAGCAATTCTTCTGTTGTCGAGCACGTTTCTCCCCGCATTTCCTCAACAACTGCTGCTCTCTCTTTTCAGCTGCGGAAATCAAAGATGCGTCTTTAAACAGCGATCTGCACGTAATTTAATAAACAGACCAAAGAAGCAATGAAGCGCGTATTTCAGAAGACATTAGCAATTCCTCCCTCCGCGGCCCAAAGTAAAGAGAAAATGCATTTCCCGCCTGAACACAGGGCTGAATTTATTTGTAATCTAGGCAACATATTTATCTGACAAGCTAACATTTGCGTTTTCCACATGGTTTCAACGTAAATTGTATTTTGTTTTATCACAAATAATGTGCTGTAACATACAGTAATTAAATAGGTTGCATCCCATTCAGTCCTAACACAAATAAATTTAATTACTTCCTCCCTTTTTGATAAAGATTACATTTTCCAAATATTTACTTATGATTGTGTTTTACTTCGATGAAATACAACATAGTAAATATTTTATTCGATATTTAATAAATTAAATAATTATATAAATGCCGAAAACAATTTGTTTTAATTTAAAAAAAAAGAGTACATTTTCATAAGGAATATATACAGATTTAAATAAGAGACCTCATGTCTGTTCACTCAATGAAACAGAGAACTGTTTTAATCTTTTTTACCTCTATATTTTAAAAAGAGATTTCTGAATCTATCTGTTTGAATTATTTGAATAGTTAGTTTGTTTTGTGGCTATTTTAAATGAGTCTTTTTTAGAATTCTAAGTACAAAAGATTTTACCTTGTATTTAAAAAAAAAATAAGCTCAATTTATTTTTTTTTTAATTTCATCACCTATTTAATTACATTTATGAAACTTCAAGAATTAATTAGTTATAAAAATTTGTACACATTAATTTAAAACTCTAATATTTTGTTTTAAAGTATTTCAAAATTTGTCCCGATTATATGTGTTATAATATTATTTTCTTTATTTAAATAAACCTGTGTTTAATACCTTGTATATTATTTTAGCCAATTTGTAATACGAAATCGATAAGTACAGTGCAACAAATTTTTATTTAAAATATAAAAATCTCGATTGAAACTTTTTTAAGTCATATTTCTGCTTTTGTATCATATTCATTTTTATGTATGTAATGCGGAAATAAATATGTTATTGATTCAGACGAGAAAAAATAAAGAATGTAAAAATAATATTTAAATATACAGTAAGGAGAGCAAACGAGTGAATACAGAATTCTAACAAATGATCTTATCATAAATTTTATTATCTATTTTATTTATATTGTTTCTTAATATCAAGACATTTTGAAAACTTTTAACTTGAGTGAAATATTTAAGACCTAATTTAATTTTTTATAATTTTGTAAAACTTAGTGGACTAGAATATTGCTTAAATACCGTTAACAAATAAAAACCAAATTACTGATTCGGTTTTTTTTGTTACCAAATTACTGAGCAGCTAGGAAAGCGTAAGTTTATATATGCACCCATGAAAACAGATATTTATTTGGATACAGCTTAAAAATGAAGAATTTAAGATAAATGAAATGAATTGCATTTTATTTCTAAAACAAAAAAAAATAGAAATGTTTGAAATATTGTAATTATATAAATATTTAAATTAATTGTACACAAATATGCAATAAAGTTGAAAATCTTTTTTTATGTATATATATTTTTTATTGCAAAATATTCATTAGAAAATGTTATGCATAATTAAGCAATACATTAATATAAGGGGCCGCGGTGGCCTGGTTGGCTAGGGCTTCGTTCTCGTTACCAAATGGTGGTGAGTTCGAATCCCGGCTTAGCCGAGGATCCGTCGTGTTCACTAATGGCGACTGGGGCACATTAAATCCATTGGGTCGCAATGTCCTCCATGTCCCCATTACAAATTAATACCTCTGGGGGTGGTTGGAGCCAGGCTTTGGGTGTTCACTGGTTTCAATCTCTAAATTGGAAGATTCAGGTGGTGCTGCCATCTATGGGCCAAAAGTCGTAGCTCCACCTTCGTATGAGGATGCTCTATTAAAAAAACGGAAGGCGCTCCTTCTCTGACTTCATTCGCCTAGTCTCTGTGACGGTCAGGCTTGGCATTGCCAAATGTCATTAACAACAACATTAATATAAAAATCACTTAATAATAAAAACTAAGTGATTTTTGTGTTAGAATACGAAAAGCAAGTTCCTTAAACAAAATTAAATTATATATATTTCAAACATTAGTAAATTTAAAAATTAGAATTTTATCGAATGATTAAGATTTTTTTCTATAGCAAAACAAGATTCTCATAATTTAAGAATTTGTGAATTCTATTCCCCAAAATTCTCATATTTTAATTAATCTCTGATTTAATGATGCTTGTAATTATCAATTTGAACTATTTAGTTACTGCTAATTTTATTATTTGTAATTTAATCGTATCTGCTAATTAAAGGGTTGCAAAATGAATAGCCCTGTTGGTTCCTTTTATAAATGAAATGTGAACATTCGATTATGAGGTAAATGCTTACAATTCACATATGGTTATTTGGCAAAAATGCATGAATTCTAAACATTTGTCTCATAACCATATTTATCAAAAACCTATCGTAACTATAAATTGCAATAAAATATTCTGCAGAACCCTTCTCTCCTCGCATTTATGATGTGAATCGATATTGAGCGGGGTTTATTAATAAGCTTCCGGAAGTTGCCTCCGGGCTGTGTACCGCATCTGCTATTCTTAATGCATAAATAACCATCCTCTTTCCCTAAGAGATGCTTATGCAATAATTGGCTATTCAGTATGCATCGCCAAGATCGCCAAGAAAGCCTGACACTCGTTAAAAAGTTAGAAAGGGGATGCACACTAGGAGAAACTTTCCCATCAATATAAACTTTTCCTAAAAGGAATTCGTTTTTTTCCCTTTCAGTCAATATATTTAACGATCTGTAGTTAAAATTTTTCTTGTTTTGCTCTTTTATTCAACAAGAAACTTGTATCGTATAATATTCTATTTTCATTTATTTCACAAAACACATCAAATATATATTTTCACTGAAAGGTATTAAGAAGTAAAGAATCACAGATAATATTTATTTGATAAAATATATATATACTTGATACTCATCTAAATATAAATTTTATTTTTTTATTAATGAATGTTTTTATTTTGGTTGACTTTAACTTAAAGCTGAGATTATAAATGTTTTTTAAGTACTATAAATTCGTTATGTTTGAATATCTTCAATTACTCAAAATATTCATATTTCTATTTGTTAAGTTCAATATCATATGAAAAAACTGTGACAGAACTTCTAAAAGGATAAAATAGTTCAAATTTATGGTAAAATGACTCTAAAATATATTTCAATCTGAATTTTAAGTATCTTCCAAATTATTAGAATTCTTTAATTTTATATAATCAGAATTTAATATGATCACTTAATTAAGTTAGTTAAGTTGTTAATTGGATTAAAAGATCGTATCAAATGAGAAATAAATATATAAAAATGCAAATTATTCTAATATACTAAATAGAATATATTAAATACTGAAAAATAAAATTTACAATGAAATGTTACGTTGAATTAAAAAGATAATGAAAAAGGTTTATTTAGTTTGAAATTATTCGATAAAAATACATTGATTTTATATTGAAAAACACGATAACGAAGTAACAATTTTTCAAAATTCCTTAGGCACTGTTCTTAAAATAAATATAAAGATTTTTTTTCTCTTTCTCTCTATGATACATGTACATGTGTATGAGAGACAGAAATATAAAAAGAGAAAAAATAATATCTCGGTTGAGAGAATTTTCAAATTTATATTTTTAAAAAGAAATTTAGATGCTCATAAATTCTATTGTTATAAAAGTTTTTTTCTTGTAAAATGTATGCTCATTATGACTTTTTTTGTGGAATTTACATCTTTCTATTCTTAGATATTATTTCAAAGTTTTGATTAAAGGAAAAAATATTCATCAAATGAGTATCACCTGCGTTACGATGTGGCAACATAACAAAACAAATATAAGTTTAAAATTTATATGTTGATAAATTCAATCTAGTCTTAAATTTTAATTTTTCGCAATGTAATTTGCCGTAACTCTTCATGGATAAAAACTAATAAATTTTTCATGCACTAAAATAAGACATTGAAGAAAATATTGGTTACGTATCTTTTCAGTCAGAGTGATTGGTGAAAATAGTTTTTATTGCCATTTTATTTGAAGAAAATTAAATTTTTAATATAATACTAACTGAGCTGTACGAATCATGAAAATATTACATTCAATTCTCTCACCAAATATTTCATTACACTAAAAAAATTTGGAAAATTCTTTTTTTAGAACTTGAGTGGGACAAAAAAATTTCTTGCAAAGAAAAATCCGAATGGAATCACAAAAATACCTATGGTAATTTCTTCAAGACTTGTGAAAGCTTTTTTTCTGAGATATTCATTGTTATGAGACTTGATTGTATTTTAATTTTGAGAATGAACACCATCCAATAAGCCGGTATAGTGATTATATATATATGAAATTCATATCACATTTTAAACAAATAATATATGCATATTTGAAAAAGAATGAATAAGCGATTATTAGTTAACTAACAAAATGTACAGCAGCTAATATTTTTCCCATACATAATTAAATCTAGGCATACAATATTATTTTTAGAGAAAAAAAAACAATAAATAATACATTTTTCTAAATATTTTATATCGATAAATATTCTTGATGCATCCATATTGGATAAAAGAAATTTTTATTACACAATTTTTTTCTTTCCTTGTGAATTAAAGCAAAAGTTTAATATTAATAAATTGATATTTCTTTCAACAACTAATACTTCATAGTTTTATTATTTTCATACGTAGGATTTTTTTATACATTGATTTGTAAATAAATATATATAAATTCAAATTCTCCAGTCGTTTAAATATCTATCTTGGAGCAAAATGAAGATGATTTTTAAACTAATAAGTAAAGTGTCGAAGGAAATGGCTTTGTTTCATAATTTTGTAAGAAAATTTACATCAGGCTAATAAACTCTTGCTACTTCAAAATGGATGTGTTAACACACACAGCTGAACTATGATTGTTATAAATAAAAGTTCTTATATCATTTTAACTGACGAATCATAAGTTTGTTTGTTAACTCTAAAAACGATTTGTTGTCCCATATGAATAACACTCCTCATAATGGCTATTTATAACGTTACGGTGTGCTCACTTGTCGTTGTTAAGAAGCTTAACATACTTAAATACACATTTTAAATATTATATATTTGATTTTTTATTAAATAGCTTTTTTATTTATATTCTTTGAAGTTACCTGAAACTTCTTTAGAGCCATAAATTAGAATTAGTACTGCTCTTAGACTCTAATGAATTTGAGACCAACGAAAGAGTAAATGTATTATTTTGCTGGTGCTAATTTGTATCTGTTTATTTTCAATTCATTGTAATTAAAAGTAATATGTTAATCGACACACAAAATATGTTTAAAACAAGTATGTCAGAGAAAAACGGCAATACATCATTCTCGATATTTTTTTTAGTCGAACCTAAGTATGTAGAACTCTTTCTTTCTTCGAAATGTAATTAATCACCCGAAAGACTTGAAGAACAATTTACGAAAAGTGTTGCCATATTCTGAACTAAGAGAACACTTAGTTTTAATATAAATTACTTCAGAATAATTTAGCTAATGTGTGCTCTCTGATCAAAACTTTGAAGGAGAAGAAAAAAGTAAAACTCACTAATTACTCCAGATGGAATATTTCTTCAGAAGCATAAATTCAGATGTTCTACTTTTGTTAATATCTAACGCCACATGTAATCGCTAGCTTAAACAAGAAACATTATTCTCGCTAAGTTTCGAAAATACTTGCAGCAGCTTTAAGTGCTTTTAAAACAAGGTATAATTTGCTGTTTAAAATGTAATCGTAAAGCCCTATTAAAAATTCGCGTTTCATTTAGCAAACATTAAATAACACTATAACTACTTTTGTTGAGCTGAAAAGAAAAATATGTTACTAGTTTTTCATTCAAATGAAATTTGGCTCTCCTCCAAAAAAGTCATCGTTTTAGAACTGCCGTAAAACTTATCGAGTGCTTTTATTCCCAAAAAAATGTCCCTTGTAACTATTCGACTTTAAATATTTTTTCATTGATTACTCGTATTGATTTGCAATTTATCAGGATTGTTCGATGATGTGTATAGAATTTATTAGGACATTGTAAGACTTCGGACAATAATACTGATAATAAAAGTCCAAAATCAATTACAAAGATGATTGTTTAATGATACAAATGTGATTTTTTATGATTTTGTTTGGAGACGATCTTTTGTTTTAATGCTCTAATCTGTGTTACAGCAGATAAAAAACAGACTACTTTATATTATAGTTCCTTAATGCATCTTTGAACAAGGCAAAGAGTGATTGAATTCCTTTTTGAACAAAGATTTATTGAAATTAATTCATAAATTCGCATGACATTTCTTAATTGAAATGAGCTATAAGCAAAGAATTTGAGGTATGTACTTATAAGTTCAAGCAAAATAATTTTACCAAGTATTTCTCAAAGAAATGTGAACAAATTTTAGTTAAAAAATTATTTAAAATCTAGAATAAATCGCAATGGCTAAAACACTGTGTAAAGATGTTCGAAGAGCTTTAAGGACAACTAAATAAATCAGGTTTAAAGACAAACCCCTTCCTGGATGCAATTAACTCAAATCTTCAGTGGATAAATAAATTAATTTACTAAATAAAATCGCTTACAAACTTACTGCAGTTTGTCAGAGTAAAGTGTTAATAGAATATATTTAAAAAGAAAAGGTCACACAAAGGAAAACGACAGAAAGTTAAAAGTCTGAACTATTTTTGGCTGAAATTGCTTGAAAAATATAAATATCTACACATTTTCTTTTGTCTAAGAGTCCTCCAGATCATAGAATATTGATCTGGAAAATGACGAAACAACTAACGAAAAAAATCAAAATTATCCTGAGAAAGAATTCGAGAATTCGGTTCGAAATATTGTCAATTCTTTAGGTATGGGTTCATATTTTTGAACCGAAACACAGACTTATCATAGAAACAATAACAGACAAATGTCTATAATTAAAAATAATGTGAAAGATTTTTGCATTTCTTCAATATAATCCTCATGAAACAAATAATTAATGATTTTTAAAAAAAATTATCGTCATCATAAAGAATTTGTCCAATTTACACTTATAAACACAATGTCCATTTCAAATTAATTTTCTTATAACGTGCATTTTCACACACTAAATGTAATCACTCCTTAATATACGAATAGCTTCTTAATGATAAAGTTTTGATATGAAATTATCTTATGTTTAAACACACATTACTCTCTTTAAATTACAAGATAAATTAAATTTTCTTAAGAATAAGATTAAACTAAAATTCGTATAAAGTAAATTTGACTCTATATTTATTTTATCCTATATCGTATATTTATCGCGTATATTGCTTTATCCACTAGTATAAATGTGTGATACACAAAACTAATATGATTTATTCTTTTATGGTTTCCCTCGGTTTATTTTTACGGGGTAATTGGTTTATCTGTTCTTTCTAAAGAATTGTATGATTCCTAATATGTTAGAGCGCCCCTGTTGATCTTCATACCGTAAGAGCAGCCAAATGAAGCAGCATGGTTTGAAATAATCGGCAATTATGTGGGGAGCCACATTTTCCTTCACTGGGTTGCTATCGCTCCATGATTTGGAAATGAATCTATGTTCTTCTGTGACATCCAAAGACCTTCCCTGTGTAGCGTAAATGTAGAAAAGAGGGTGCCAGCTCAGCTGTCGACTTCGTCACCTGTTCATGGTTTAGTGATAAGCTTGTGATAAGTGAATATTTCAAAACACGTTAACCTAATGAACAGCCCGATGATTTTCTGCATTGTACCTAATTAATTCTTATTATACTACCTAAAAATGTTGTATTCAGTGCAGTCTCTCACTAATTGCAAATATTTAATGCTACCAAAATTATTTTCTAGTCTCATTCTTGTCATATATATATGTATAAAGTTAGGTCTACCGGAAAGTTCTGTCCATTCCATTACAATCAGTTTCAAGAAGTATGCACATTGGATTACGGAAAGGCTTGATTCAGCACCACACAACATTTCAGACAGTATTCGGAAAGTCGCATTTGTGCGGAAATATTCGAGTGGGTGCCACATAAATTATGAAAAGAATTTCAATGATCGAATCAGCAGATGCACACCTCTCGTTGCACGCAACAAAATCGAATTTTTCTTGGACCATATCATAGCTGGAGATGAAAAGTGAATTACCTATGAAAACATCATAAGAGGAAAAGGACAAATTGTGAATCCGGAATACTTTCCCCCTCTACCTCTAAACTGAAATGGAGTTGGAACAAGTGAATATTGTTTAGATGGTGGGACATTCAAGGATCAATGCATTTTGAGCTGTTGAAACCAAACAAAAGAATTCGGAAGCTGCATTTAACAACAGAGAGTCTAATAGAAGAGGCCGCTGATGTTCAATAGGAAGGACATCGTACTGATGCATGACAATGCCAGGCCACATGCTGTTATTCGGACTCGTCAGATTGTCGCAGAACTGGGCTGGAAAATTCTGTCGCATCCATCATAATAGCCGGATATAGCCCCTTGCAATTATCATTTGTTTCTATCCTTGTAAAATTTTTTGCAGAGCTTCGTTGTTGAATTTCGAAAAGTTCAACAACGAAGAAGTTATCACGCAAGCACTGGTTCAATTTCTGGTCGCAATATATAAAACATTTCTTTTTAATGGGATATGCAAATTGCCATCGCTCTGACAAGATGTCAAAAATAATGACGATAATTATATTATTCAATAAAGTTTATTCAAGGCATGAAAAATTTATTCTTTTGTTTTATTCTAAAAAACGGACAGAACACTTTCCGGTAGACTTGATATATATATATATATATATATATATATATATATATATATATATATATATCTAATTATTATTTGGTTTTTTTTTTTTGGGATTTTTTTTTGCATTTGGCGCTGGATATTACTATATGCAATCTTTTACTGCAGATGTTTATTTTAAAGCGTTGCATGTGGACCATCATATTTTGTTTCTTGTCAGCTTAGAAGTTTATGTCATGATGATTCCATTTGTGCTGAAGGCAAGATTCTTAATATATTTGGAGAGCTAAAAACTATTTTCATTTTATATAATTTTTACTCGGAGAAATGAATCTGTTCTTTTTTTAAATGTCTTCTAAGAACCCAAGTTATTTCCGCCAAAAGGAATATTTTTATTAACTAAAAAAGTGTCTATTACTTATAAAGTAATTTTTGTACTTCAATTTTAGTTGTGATAAAAATATTTCGAGGCTTTGATTTTTTTTTAGAATTCATTATTTATTTTAGTTATTAATTTGTAAATTCGCAAATAATAATTCCCATTAATCCTTTATTTTTACTTTGATATTGCTACTTATATTTTTGATTTTAAAAAATATTGTTTTAGAAATAGGAAATATTTTTAGTTTAGTAATAAATATAACAAATTCTTCTTTATGAAGTGATTAAATTCATAAAATATATCGTAGAATCCCCTATGACTTAAACTAATGATTAGCTGAAAAGAAATGCTTTCTCAGAGAAAAATTTTTAAATTGAATAGTTATTATTTAATAACTATTTAAAACAGGAAAGAATGTCTTCATATATCTATTTTAATCTCTTAATATTCCTAAATTAAAGCCAAAGTCATAATGTATACTCGCAAATTATACAGAAAAATTAAATATTTTTTAGGGATAAAGTTATTATTTTATAAATTTATCATAAAATGGTTTTAATAGTGCCTAAGTATTTAAACAGCAAAGAAAGATTAAATTCTGTCTGGTATTATGTTTCTTTATTTCTAGAATAAAGCTTTTTTCCAAATATAATAATTTTTACTTAGAGCCGTTAATGGCACATTTTCAACGCAATATGAAATAGTAATATATATATATATATATATATATATATATATATATATATATATATATATATATATATATATATATATATATATATATTATCTATATAAAAAATATTATTTTTTAAATTACGAATAAATAGTTAGAAATTAACGTTTTGGAAGATGTATTATAACTAATGCATGGTGAATTTAATAATTAATATTTTTCCTTCAGATTATGGTATGTTATTAAATGAAACATTTTATTCACTTTGTATTCCATACAGTTATCACTAATTTCGAATCTATTATTTTATTACATAATTAATTAGAAATCATTGTTTGAGATTTTCAATGTTTCTTTCCAGTATTGTTAAGAGAGAAACCAATGTTCTATTATAATTATATCTTGTTATCTTGGCTATATTTTGTGTTGATAACTTCTTTTTAATGAAATGTATAAAACAAATGTTTTGATGAAATTGAGTGAAATCAGTTGGATTTTCATAAAAAATTATGTTTCTTCTTGTGTCATCATGCTTTCCATTATAATGAATCTTTCCTCCAATGAAACTTTTTTAAACTATATCCGACTTTTCTAAATGCTTTTTATAAGTTTTATGCAATTATTTGTTTAACTTATTTCTTGACCCCTAAATGAAAGCGATTCGTGTATAAAATTAAAATATACTTAAGTAAATTTTAAACCATGTTGCTTAATATATTTTGATATTCCCCATGGCATAATTAAAACTCTAACTTTCTAAAATGAGAATCATTTTCTTATTTGTTGGTAATTGTTTGCGTAACAAAATTAGGCTTTGTCTCACTATGATTTTATGCTTATCACTAGAATCTTTTTCGTAAATTTCTTGTTTGATAATCTATTTCGAATGCGTAACGTAGCGTTTATCATGGTTTTCAGTCATTTCTAATTTCAAAGCTTATGTGTTAATAAACAACTATTGTCCATAACTTAAGTGGGTATTTTTAGTCCACTAAATATACTTCATACTTATAATTTCATTCTTCTCTTATTTACGTCATATAATTATTTATATGCTAACCAAACCAGTTTTTATTTTGGCCACTTTACAAATTGTCTATGTTCGAATTAGAATATTTTGCCTTAAGATTTATAAATTGTTATGCTTTTAAACATCAAATATTGTTCCTGGAATAGTCTATATAGCCCATTTATAGCCTATATCACTTTTTTTCAATCATGATTCTTCATTAGCATTTTATTTACAATTACGTTGTTACTTACACTTAAATAGCCCCCAGTTCTTAATTCAATGTTCCATTTTTTCTTAACATTAATGTTTAGTTTATATCCATTACAGCTTTGAAACTTCAAGTATGATTATAACTAGTTTTTGTGCTTGTACACTGCCAAACATTTCTAGAATCTTATTTTTCTCTAAGTTTATTTGGGTCAAAAAATCCAATCTAAGCTATATAAACGTAACCTAAGGATTATACATTGCCATAGTAGATTTTACAGAATCTTGTTGACAGCTTAATCTTTTCCTCGTTTTTGCCCAGACTCCCAGAAAAATCAAATGTTCTTATAAAATGGAATAGTTATTCATCTGGTTAAGTAACAATTTTTTTATTATCCAGTATCGAAACGTTATATTCACAAGCTCTGCTTAGTCTTTGTAGAAGATAGTAAATTGCTAACAAAGACTATATATTCTTCTAAGGTAAACTGGCAATAATACTTTTCACTGAATTCTTTCCTAGGATGTGTGTTTATTTTATGAGACCCATATTTATTTTCGTCAGTTTTAAGATACGTTGTCTTTTAAACTTTTTACTCTGTACAAATATCGTTGGTCAAACACTGTGTACAAATATCGTAAATATGGATGCCTATTGACTTGTTTATAATATCAGGTAATACCAGATATATTTATTATTCTTCTTGCTCTTGAAATTGTGATTGAAAAAATGTTGAATCCTGCACCACAATTTCATAAAACATCTTTATATATCTCTATATTCGTCTTGGATTCTACGTTTAATGATAGCTAAGCACCTACGCTTAACAATCATTATTCAAAAAAAAATTTTTTTTATTTTTTAATAGGTCACTTGAAAATAACTGTATTTTTTTCTTAAAAAAGTTTTGATAATGCGCTGGAAATTCATACATTTCTACTATATTGATTATAAGAAAAAGATTTTGATCCAATCCAATCAGAGTCAAATTTTTTTTCACTTATAGTAATACCGAAAAGGATTTATTAAAGATCATAAATAAGCTAGACAAATCTGACAACTATCATGTACTGAAAATCTTTCTATTTGTTAAGAGTATGTGTGAGTATAAATCTTTTTTGCTAAAAATTACACATTTAATTCATTTATTTGACTTTTAATAAAAATTCATAAAAAGTTACCATTATTTTATGACTTATGTAATTATAAATTTTAATTTTAAGCAATGTGTAGAAAAGAATATTTATTGCATTGATTAAATTTTTATATTTTTTAGAAATGAAAAAATGAAGAGCTCAAACAAATTGAATATAAAAATATATTTGATAAGATATTGAGTTTCGCTTTTATCAAATAAAATTTTCATATAATCAGAAAAGTTCAAAATTAAGTATTTATTTTTTTCCTATTTGACTTTTATTAAGCCATTATTTGGCAATTATTAAGCCAAAGAATTTATTTTTGTTAAGTGCGCATTTCATTCTGAAATTGGATTTTAAATTTTGCGAATGAAAGACGAAATAAGAGTGTTAGTGATATTTCATATATTAGAAAATTATTTTTATAATGTTTCTGATTTTTATTTATATTGTAATATTATTGATAAATGAATCTATATCTTAGCTAAATAGTAAATAAACTTATTATTTAATATTTTTAATAGTTTGATTAAGAAAATCTATCCTGGATAATATAAATGAATATTTCTTATTTACAAGATAGAAGTGCAAATAAAATTAAATTCTTAATATTTCCTAACGGCTGGTATTTTATATTTTTAATAAAGTTACCACACACTCTTTTTTGTGACAAGTGTTGTTTATCCTATACCAACATCTTAAAACAAAATAATAAATCAAAACAATAGCGATAAAGTAAGTGGCGTTCAATCACTTAAACACCCAAATCATCACATTGAGGATAAAAGCATTTTTCGCAATAAATTCATCACAAGTAAACGAGCTTACAATTCGTTGTATCTCCAAACAAGAGCGAAGGGACTTTTATGAAATTTAATTTTCTTTGACTTTTCTCGTCAAGGAGTCTTTTGGTGAATCGATATAATTTGAATCGAATTCCAATAGAATTCATTGAGAGTTTTTTCCCTGTCGTTGCCTTAGAAATGAAGCAATGCGAAGAATTTCAGACAAGTCATTTAGGTTTTGTGTAAAAAAGATGAATGGTAGGAATATAATGGGTTACATGGAAATGATCTTGATCATTTTATTATTTTATTCAAAGTAATTTTTTAAATTATATTCTTTAAATACACACTGAAATAAATATTTTTTAGCAAAAAAAATTTTTTTTGGACTTTATATACTTTTATAATTGCATCTGTTATATATGACGGGGTCTTTTGTAAATCAAAAAAATGTCTGAAATTATCAGTCAAAGATGTGTAAACAATTTCGTAAATTTTCACACAAACTATTGTATTAAACATTTAATGGTCTTCTCGTGTCAGAGCTCAATAATAACTCAATTTGTATGAAATGATTTCTTTTTCGATATGCCTTCAAGGGCATTGCTTACAAATCGCCTTTATGTTCTGGCATCGACTTGTGATACTGCATGGAAACTACCTTTGTTCTTCCATCAATATCTGCAGCATACCTGAGCAATCACTTGGAGTACTAATGACAGAGAACATTTCCTGGGGCTTATTTATCTCATTTTTCAATATTTCTTTATCAATTATTATTTTTTTCAATTATATTCAATCTTTCTCATTTTTCTACCATAAAAGTGAATTTTCTGTTATTTTGTTTGCGCAGTAATTTTTTGCATGCTATATAATGTTCTTTACATATTTTTATCACCCACGTGTTCTATTTCCAACAGTTTTTTTTTCTATAAAATTTTGATTATTATTTTGATGATTAACATTCCATCTAAGCTTGTTCAAGGAATTCTCAGAAATTCTGTAATTGCATTTAATAAAAATAATCAGCAAATATTGGGTTATGTTTTCGTTAATTTTAAATCTTTGCAGTTATTGCTAAAATGAACACACGAATGTAAATTAAATTCAACAGATTTAAGTACATGTATATTTATGTCAAGTTAACTTCAAGAGTGATACGTTAGATTTAATAAGTTAAAATAGATTTGTGAAAAAGAAGGCATTACAAATTTTGGATTATGTATTTACATAGTGAGATGATTTATTTGTTTACTCCTCAAATGAGAGATATTAAAACATTATGGGGCCAAATATAACTGGTACCACATTTACCAGCGTATAAAACGAACTTTTTTCATTGAAAAAGGATCTGTAAAACAGGATGCGTTTCATATGTCGATACTCAGTTTTTGATTACATTCATTTCTAGAAACTTCCTCTATTCGTAGTTACCCGATTTTTTCCATGTTTCCTTACCGAGTTTGAAAATATTATAGTTCAATAAATGTGTATTGGCTGTCATTGACGATCATTGTTGGAATCGTTCAAATTTTCCAATTTTTGTGAATAACTTGCATTTATTGGCATGTCTTTATGTTAATCACATGATATGTAATGGCAAAACAATGTCAATATTGCTATTACAAAGCCTGCATGTTCCACGAGATTGCGTATATTAAAGAACATGGACATTGTACACAGAGGGAATTTGCCAACCTCCCCTCCCCCGCAACTGAAAAAATGATAAGAACTTGGTGGAATCGGGAAGGTGATCTAAGAAAGCAATTCACAGTAAATACCAATATAAAATAGAGAGAATGGTCCAAACATTTAAGGAGTATGACATGAATAATGCACTGGTGGTACAGAGGACAATTTATTGTAGGAGGATTCAAATATTGATTTAGAAGAGGTTATTGGTGATTCTGCATTTAGCTCTAGAGATGAGAGTCTGGGTTTTGACAAAACATATTAAAATGTGTTATTTCTCACTTAGATTGGTTATTTACAGAAAGCGTATTTATATTACTTTGTATTTAAAACCTTATAAGCTCATTCTAATGAACAGTAATAAAATTTTATTCTTCAAAAATATATATAAAAAAAGGTGGTATGTCTTAAAAGCTAGTAAATACAATAGATACTTACTACATACTTGTATTTTTTAAAAGAAATATTAGACTTTCCATAAGACCATGATAAGCATATTTCGGAAAAGAATTTATAAAATAATAAATAGTATAAATGTAATTGGAAAAAATCTTCATGATATTAATTTGGCAAAATACTAATCCCAATCCATTTTCAAAACTATTCTTACGCAGTTAAATTTGTATTTCATTCAGTTCAAAGTTCTTCAAAAATGTGAAGCGAAATCTCTTCTTATGATGATGGTGCTGTCCACATTATGCACATGTATAACTGCGTCTTCTTAATTAAGAAAATATGTTATAAGCTTTAAATAAAAAAACAGATGTACCTTATGGTGAATAGCAATTTTCATTCATCGAGAATTTTTTTTAATTTATTCTTTAAGTACACTGCGTGTTAAAATAAATTATTTTTAAATAACTAGTTTATAACAATTTTTTCTTAAATAAAAATGTTATTCTCCTGACAACGAGGAGATATATTTTTATACATCTTATTTGCGATTTTGACTTTCAAAAGTTCAATCTATCGCCAAAATGCTATTCTCGCAAACGAAACTATAACAGAAAAGGATTTTTTTCTTTGCCAATGCTTTCTTTTATATGTATACAAAAAGTATCATAAAATAATTGAAAAGAAACCTGCTTCGAATTTCAACTATGCTACAAAAATAATCCTACTGACAAAACAATTCTTACACAACATCAAAATAACTTCTTATTTTACTTAAAAGGAAATATGCTTCAATTTTTCAATTACACCACAAAAAATAATCCTGTCTTCGAAGCGATTTTTATTCGAGGAAACTAAAAAACATTTGCGATACTGTTTTCTTCCTTATTACTTTACCTTTTCAAGAAAAAATTTTGAGAACTGTGTAGAAAAAAATGTGAAATAAATAAAAAGCATAAACACATATCGTTGTAAAATAACATACAGTTACTGTGTAGCAATATTTTCCGAACACTAAATTAACATCGTTAAATAAATTGAAAATTTGCTCGTATATCTGCTGAGATTGCCCAAAGCTTTAAAAGAACGTCTTCCAAACTATTTCCAGAAAAAAGAATAACAGACAGAAATCTAAACATGCGAAGTGCAAAACAAATATCTGATTAATACTAATAATTTTTTTAAGTTTTTTTCTGGAAGGATGTCTATTGTAAGCCATTTTTATATGAATCAATAAATGTTCGTTTCAATGGTATTTTTAAGCAAATATAAACTATTTTGTGTTGCTTTAAATGCATTTTTAAGTATAAAATAATCGCCATTTTCAGTTTCAAAATGTTTTATTTTTTCAGTATTGAAGCCCATTTCTTGTAAAAATTGAATAGATTTCAACAAGTGGAATCATTTTTATTTCATTTTTGCATATGAAGTTAAAAGTTTGGTGTAGCCTAAAAGATTATACATATGCAATTGTCAGGAATTTAAATAGCAATCCTGGATATAGTATTCTTATCATATACTATTTTTATTTTTAAACAACCGAGATATATTTTTAGTAAGATTTATTTCAACTATAAGCACATTTAATATTAAAAAATAATATTTGATTAAGCGCTATCTTATTAATATTTTTATCTACATAATCTGCTTCCGTTTTCTTGATAAGTTTAGAGCTGTATTTTTGTTAAAAGTCATTCGTACATATGTTTAAAATATCAACTTTAACATATAAAATCAACAAAACATATGCAATCCTAAAACTATAACTATGTTTAAAATTGTATTTTTGTTTTCACCTTTATAAAGACATTTGCTTTTGGTATTACGCCATTTTTTTACGAAATAGATAAGATTCGGTATGTGCATTTTAAGCGATATGCACACTCTAATAATTTTTTATGTTAGTTTTCTTTTAAATTTAAATTGTTTTTATATTAGAAGAGGGGTTATTAAAACAATAGAAATATGTAAAAGGAATCCTTTATTAGTATAGTGAAGCACTGCCTATCACAGCTAATGAAGCTTGGAATGGCCTAGGAATCAATTCATGCAAATGCTGAAGAGTATTTAGAGGAATACATTGAACCATTCTTCGGGGAGATATTGTGAAAGTTCTGGGAAAGTTAAGGATATCGATTTAATATTGAACACTCTAAAATAGATGGCTCAATTATATTGAGATGAATGGTTCCTCATGTTCATGAAAGCATGATTGTGCGCTACACAAATAGGTGGATTATCATCTGAAAAGAATAGGACAAACAATACTTGCATCATAAAACTAAAATTTCTCTAGGCTTCAGCTCAATGGTCAACGCCTCGACACGGGCGCCCATGCTTCATCTACATGAAGACGATCATTTGCTTTTTCAGGTCAGGAAAAATAACCATATTTCTTCTCTATATTACCTTCTTTTTGAATATTGACCAGGTTTCGCGAGAGTGACATCACTGTGGACGACGTTTAGCATTAATATCTGTGACAAGAGGCTTCGGAATGGTTGCTCTGCCACAAATGTTCTGTTCATGAACGTGATTTCTAACTGTAATCATTGATATTGGAGACTAAAAACGTCGATTGAACGGTCACTTGCTGCAATTGTTCGTTTTTTTAGACTCTACAATTCGTATCGATACGCGTCGGTTCCAAGCTGTATTTTGCTTTGCCGACTTGTCTTGCCACGTTGTGGTTTTCTTATATATATTGTATTCCAGTTTGTGCATAAGGCTAAATGTTCAATTTATTATTTTTTTTAATTCTAGTATATTCTATTTTATTAACACTTATAACAAATTAAATGAATTCGACTGGTGAAGCATAAATGAAATGTTTATATTTTAAAATATAAGCACTTTTTTAATAATGATAGTTCTTACAGTTTCTTAAATAAGGATGCACTTGTGTTATTTTTCAACAGGAAGATTGTGTATTTAATTTACGAAATTCTATATCTTGCTGTGAAAATAGTTTGTGTGTGTGTGTGATTTGTTATATTGAATGAATAAGGTATATTTTCCTCATTGTCTCAATTATATGTAATTCTAACATTAAAAGAATAGAAATGTATTTAGCTTAAAAATCAAATGTTCAGCCAACTTTACTATGGCAAATTCTAAGAAAAGGGGAATTCAAAATAATTTATTGATATAGTCAACAAGGCCGATCATAGTGGAATAGTTTTCGTACTTTTAATATTGGCTTTAAGTAGCTTTTAAAATTAGGCAATAGTAAAATTAGGTAGTGAAAGAACATAGTTTATATATATGCTATCAGACTGTAGTAAGTTCAATACCTGATTCAAGTCGAATATCGCTTAACAGGTTATTTAGTTTCGCTCTTCATCAACAATCATTTTCTTGCACAGGAGGGTTACAGTAATTACACCAGGTCTACAATTTAAAGTGGATATCGAATTGCTACAAACACTTAAGTTTGAGATGGGATTTAAATCTGCGAGTTATCGGACAGATGGTTAGAGAGTTAACAATGCACTTGTCAATGATGGGACCATCGTTATAAGATAAAGATATCTGTTTTTTGGTTCAACAATTTGTGGTTTAAGTTCCCAACATAAGCTTGGATATTTGTAGTGATTTAAGTCCACTTTTAAAGCTGTTTAATAAACCCTGACGTGCAAAAAAAATGAAAACTAGGTAACAAATGAATCACGTTAAGCATTTTTGAAATTCTTGTGCTGGCAGCTCTGGTGTCGATTTCAAACGTCGATATGTAGTTGACTTGATAACGTTATTAAGTCAATTACGTATATATATAATAACGTGATAACGTTGGCTTGTTACATTTAATGTATATGTGGTTCAAAATTACGAGATTTCATTAAATAACTTTCGCTAACAGAAATTAAAACTGGCTAACAGAATAAAAACAACACTTAAGTTTTCCGTGGGATTGCGCCCTGTAACCAAGGTGCTTCTTATTTTCTTAATTAAAACATCTGTCATTATATATACTTTAAAAACAAATAATTAAGTTATTATTAATAATATGCTTATACATGTTATTAATAACTATATCAAAAGATATTTTACCTATTAATATTTAATTTCCGTACATAATGACAAAATAATATGTGTTAGACAATTATTCCTGTAATGATCTCATATATTATTTCACTCTTTTAAAGTTTTTATTTTAATAGAGTTAACGTTACATTGTTAGCTGTATTGAAATACAATTCATCTTCTGTTTGTTATAATTAGAAATAATAGTTACAAATGCAAATAGTAAATTTTCTAGCACTAAATAAATAGAGTTATAAATATATTTACTCATTATCACTTTCATAATAAGATTATTACATCACAAAGTGAATTTATATTTTAATCTTTGTCTAATGCAGTGAGCTAATTTTCTACGTCGTAATTCATAGCACAAGAACTATATCAATAATTGTTATTATGAAATTCAGTGATTTCAGACTTTAAACGCTGTTATTCTATTAAATGACGAATGGCTTATTTTAATCTACTTAATAATTCCAATGCTTCGTACGGAATTTATAAATAATCCCTTACAATCTCTTTGTAAATTACAAAATCTTATACTATGATTAATTTAATTGAATCCGTAAAATGAATTATCTTGTGGTTTCATTTAAATTCAAATATTTTAACAGTGGAATATGCTTTCTTAAATTATGTTAAAGAATTAATCGATAACTTTGTAATGTGATTATATTACTGTCGGCAAGAATTAATTACACATTTGTTTTTTTCTGTTTAATGATAATTATATTGTAATAATTTTAAGAAGTATAAAATAAATAACTTTATATAATTTGGAAGTATTCACATTTAATATTTTTAAACATGAATAAATCTTTAAATATGTATCTGTTTAATAAAAGGTGATGGAAAGGTATAAATAAAAAATGTAAGGAAATTTATTTAAATTTAATGTATGATTTTAAGTCCAAATGTAGCCTGCATTGAATCGGTGGATAATAAGGAACAAAAAAGGCCTAATATTAGTGTTGCAATGAATAAAGTTGAGGATTACTTAGCTGTGAATTCAAGTTATTATATTAAGATTAAACAAAATTTTTCAAAATGACTCAGTTCAGTATGTTAGTGTTCAAAATTACATTACAATTCAAAATTACATGAATTCGAATCATTAACATTAGAATTAGAAAAGGAGTACAAATTAATACCTTTTGAAATTACCAAAACTAATAATAAATTATTAGTATTCCAAACTACTTGGTTAATGTAACAATCCGATAACATTCAAATCAAAATTCATTCAACGAAATATTGCAGGGGCATAAATGTTTATTAATTCGATCATTTACCCACTAGAGAATAAAATAGATCGAATCTAAAAAGATTCCGGAAGCTATCAAATCTTATTCGTATAAGGTTTATTAGTAATAAACCTTAATATTATTGAAAAAAACTATACTAGTTAGAAAAAAGGTCAAACAATTATTATTAGAATCAGTCCTTTTAATTTAAGTAGTAGATTCTCCAGCGAGAATGGGATAATCCAAAAACCTGACACCACATTTTCAAATTTTATGATTAGACCATGTTCCTCTCAATGTCATGTTATCTACACAAAGGAGATTCACGAACTAATTTAACATTCTTTCTCTTACAAATAAAAATAGTAGTCACTAGCGAATTTCAATTACATTAGCAAGTAAATTTACATAATTTTATTTTGATAAATTGATATCAATATATGTAAATAAAATTACCTTGATTTTGTATTGTTGATATTTTTGTTCATTAACAGATTGGATAAGTAAAAAACCGAGGTAGCTTCCAAAAAGCATTTCTGGTTTTAAAGTCAATTGTTTTTAGATTCGATTCTCGCTTCATTTACAGAGTTTCAGTGTCAATTTAAAATGTCGATCCCTGTTGATAGCTTTAATGTCCAAAAAGTGATCATAAATCGATAAGTAGTCCAAGAAAACCTTGCTAATTCGATAAGAAAATCATTTGCAATTTCAGTTAATAAAAATAGGAAATTGTAAATGATTTTGTGACGTTTTAAACTTATAATTTACTGTTACTTATATCTACATAAATGAAATGTTTCAAGCTCTATTTGAAAAATCTAAAAAAATAAATTATAACCTATCAAATACTAAATGCTGTTGGATTTTGCTAATTCACTATATTACAAAATGTCTGCTGGTTACTTTAAAACAATACATTTTAGAATTTGGGTTTCTCATCTGATGGATCTGAATTTGAGTCCCAAGGAGAAGCACGATAATTGATCTGTTACTTTCTTTCAGAAGTTTGGTTCTATTGAATTCATGTTTTATTAGGGTCTATTTCAGACTGAAGCAAATAATTCGTTATGTACTGTTGTACATTATAATACAAATTATCATTTTGAAACATACCTTATATGAGGCAAAAAGAATTTTATATGGAAATTAACATGACATATATTTGTATGTTATTGTAAATTAATAATTATTTTTATATGTAAAAATAATTTTACATGTATAATTTTATAATCTATTTTTTATGTAAATAGACATATGAATTGCATGTTATGAAAATGGGTTATAAATGTAAAAAATAATGTAATTTATAATATAATACACATAGAATTCATTTATATATACACGATATGATACTGTATGAACCTAAAGTACTGTGAAGTTCACAATAATTTAATTTATTGAAAATAAGAAAAACGGAACAATAGTGATATAGCCAATAAGGGAAGATAAGCCAATTTTAAGGACTAAAAATTTCAAATAAGTAATGCCTTTGAATAATAAATTTATACCGTCGTTACTAAGTGACAGATGTAAATATTCTACAATAATTCCCAACACGAAAATATCGGATCTTTTTTTTATAAAATTCAATTTTCTGAAACTCCTTACCTAAAAGAAGCTTGTTTGAAAAATCAATGAAATTCAAATCGAATTCCAATACAGAATTCTTCCACATAGGGGTTTTTCCGTGAATTCTGTCTTTTTTCATAACTTTTGAAAAGAAAAAATTTGTATCAGAAGAGAAATTATTTAAATTTGGTAAATAAGTATGGGTTATTTATAAAAATTCTATTAAGAAGTCAATTTACTTTATGGTAAACAATATGTACAATTATTAATTTCAAAGTCTTTGTTTTATACTTTTTTACCAAAAAGAATATGCTAAGAGCAATTATTAATTGCGCAATGAATTCAAATTAAATTATATCTTCAAAATATTATAAATATGCGCAAAAAATTAAATTTAAATATTTAGTTTAATCAATGAATCCAGTTAGTGGCTCATAAAAGCAAAGTTGTATCTGCTATTTGTGAGAATTTTACTCAAAATAATAAAAGACATATTCTTATATTATGTTCTTTAATTGCTCTCATTTATTATAAATTAGCGCTTTTTCTCCATCAACGATTTGTTATAGATTGGATCTGTAAGAATGAATCATTTAAATTGCTTTGCATTTGGATTTTTCAGTGCTTGAATTATCTTTAATAAAAAAGATATCTTTCATTTACTACGTTAGTCACAGCCATTTCAAAATGCGTTTTCAATTTTTGTATACTTAAATGTACAACAGCTCTTTTAAAGTGTTCAAAATAAAATCTCATGATATGCATGCGTCACAAGATAATGATCGTCTTCAAGAACTTCATTATTTCGCCATCAAACATCAACTAAAATCATTGAAATAACTAAGAATAGTATTTTTTAAATATACATTTCTATGTGACCTTAGTAATTCATATCATTGTATAGATATAAACCCTGAAAGTTTTATAACCTTTTCATAAGTTATAACTGGTTTTAACGTTCGCTCAATTGTAAACTCTTGTTATTCGTATAAAATTTACAATTATAATAAACATAAAAAATTTTTATTCTTTCAACTATTTAAGTATTTCAATATTTTTCACTTAGAGGAGCCAAGAGTTATGCTTGTCTTCTTGAAAATGTGTGATTTTCCATTGTGCTTTAAATACAGTTTCATTGCATTCAAACAAAGCACACATAATTTAATAAAAAAAAATTAACTTTTCAGTCTAGTAAGTCCTACAATTTCCACGCAATCATCATCCTGTGGGTTATCTTTTAAGACAAATACGGAGAGCCTTAACTTCAGGGAATGTTGCTCAATATCATCAAACTTCCATCTCATTTACTTCGATATTTATGTCTCAAATATTCCTTCACTCTATAGTAATGAAATAGTTATCATTACACTATTCTTTGCCAGCACAAGTAATGTTTTTGGTGCTCAAGAGCATTTTGGGGCATCATATATCACTGACATTATTTTTAAATATCAAGAGCTTCCTGTGTGAACGACAACATACTTAAAAACCTTATACACTTTTGATTATGTGATTAAAAGCGATAAAACACTTTTTGACATTTCTTTGTAAAATATATGCTGTTATGCAATTCAGCGTTCTGAGACTTTAGAAAGAATTCAATCTGCGTTTCCATAATTTTCATTGTGCAATATTAAAAAGAATTTATTTTTATGTTTCTCAAATAATCTTTCAAAACCGTATTATTTTGTTCAAAACAGCAAAAGCAAGTCTTATATTATGTAATTCTAAAAGCTTATTACTAAATCCTTGATAACGAATAATATATGTTCACGTGACTTGCATGTTGATAAATTTTTTTTCTACTAAAACACAATCACTTGCTTTTGCTCTATACTTGCAAAATAAAATAATTAAAATTAATATTTTATGGTGGACTTTGTTTTAGCTATCCAATTTTATGCATAACGTCAGCATTTCATTTTAGCATCCTGCGTTTCTTAAGTTAATATATTTATTTGGAATATCTAATAACCTTATTAGCTATTTGAGGGTAATCAGTTTTAACAGAAAATTTTGATATTTCATGACACAATTACAAGGTCTTTTTAGGGATAGAGCAACTAAAAAAAATTTTACCTTAATTTTCGTAATTTTTAGCATATAAGTGAATTTTAAAGAACTTATTTGTGAAAAAATAGTGTGACAAATGAGGAGGAATGTGGATCATCAACACAACTCATAAAATCAAAGATAAAGAAAAATAAAGTTATACACCTAACTACATCTTTGTTTTATTATGGGTATAAGAAATAACTCATCATTTCTTAATATTAGCACATGTTTACATAATAGGCTTCACATCACAATGAGACATAAATACAAATAAATCTAATTAAATGACATTTTGTTCCTTTTCTAATTATAATGTAACTAAAAGAGTCAATAAAAAAGGTCAAAATAATCTAAAAATTGCTTTTTCTTAACTTTGATTATGGCCGATAGAAGACACTTGATTTCATGTGATAAAAGTTCTTTTTAGGGTTCTTCTCGGAAGCTTCATTCATATTTTCTTATTATTTCACTATTTATGAAGTCTCTGACTCATAGTTCTCTTGATTAATCCCTGATTTTGAATTTCTGGCTGAATATGAATTATATTTTGGCTTAGTGAAATCTAGCAAGGATAAGCAATTGCCCTCACATAAGAAGGGTGCAGTGCCTTTCAAAATAGTTCTGTTACTGACGATGTTCTAGTTATATCTTTATTTGCTATTCAGATTCCTTATTGTATTCAGTATCTTCTCATTAAATTGTCTTAAAAAAAACAGATGTTAAATCATACACCACAAAGAAACTGTTCAAATAACCCAAAAGGTCATCGATGCAATACGAGGAACTCTGATTCTATTGAATACTGTATGTGCCACTATTCTAGCTATTTACGAACTGTACATTTCGTAAATAGTGACTGATTTCAAAGACATTCTATAATGGTAACAAATTTCTTGAGAATATGATACTGTTACTTATGTCAATGATTGTGCACCTATTCTAATATGATACTTTTTGATAATGAAAGACTGCAGTTATGAAACAATATTGTTTAACCACAAGGAAGTGCATTAGCAAAATGAGCGAACTATCTGGCCAACATTTTCTCTTAACTCTTTGGAATCTCTCGATGAAATTTTCTCATGGTATTCAGTATTCTTTTCCATCTTCAGATACATTTCAAATTGTGATCTCAGTCTAAAGCATACTCACGGCTATGCAAATATTAGTGAAAGTTAGTTCTCACTTATCATGCTAATTACAATATTATGATTTTATTCACAGAAAATATATTTTACAAGCATTTTCAACACTTTCTACCAATTAAATTATGGACAATTTTAACAAAAATAGTACTTCAAACAGCTATGACAACATGCCTATCACATAAGCGAAGATAAATCGCCAGCTTTATTTAAAAAAAAGTAAAAAGAAAAAATTGCGGGCCAAAATAGTCAAAGACGGAGAGATATATTAAATCTTTATTTTTAAATTTCTAATTTCCATTTATAGATTCAGACTCATGACTTTAATTTAACACATTTTATGAAAAATTTAAAATATAAAAATTATTTTAAATATGAATATTTTGAAATTTCGGTAGATTCTTTAAAGGATTTTAAAATTTGCTTCTAACTCTATGTAATATTGAGATCAGGAAACATATTAATTCAGTGAAATCATTTTTCAAATAAAAATTATTATACAATCTGGTAAAAGAAAATTGCTGTTTTAAACGGTCTAATGAATGTTTATTTAATTCATGTGCATAATTAAATCGAATTGTAAACTATATACTATGATTAGAGTTGACTACAATGTATCTTTTCATAAAAAGATGAAAAAGAATCGTTATCTGCAATTTCTATCAAATAACTCTTTTACAAGATCTTCAATTCTTTAACAATTTGTAAAGGATCCCAAACAAAGATTTCTTCTTTTATGCCACCCCACTGATAAAGAAAGGTTTTTTTTCTTTCTTCATTTTTGCTTCATATATATAAGAAATATTATATATATGAAGCTTCATTTTTGCTTCATACTTTAAGAAAAGAACTTATTCATATAATAAGTTCTTTTCTTTAAGTATACTTCAAAATATTATTAGGTTTTATAGTTACATTTTTATAACTAGTCTTCTAAAACTTATTAGTTATGAATTTAGGTGTTTTCTTCATTATGACTTGTATAAAGTGATTTAAAATTAAAACATAAAAAAATTCAAATGTATTTTATTATATTTATGTAGACAATTTGCTTTAAAAATAAATTGATCATACACTTTTATGTGTGTTACCTTAATTTTTATTTATTATTCAGTATAAAATTGAAATCAAAAACTCTTTTTTTAAGTATCTACTTTGATCAGGATGGAGGTCTCAACATAAATAAAATAATTCATATTCAAAATAATGCATTTATGTTCAAAATAAATGAAAAATTTAAAACTACTTGAGTTGACTTCAACATTTTCCTGTAATCACATTATGAATTAAACCTGCTGATATATTTTATTTGAATTTATATATTTAGTTTAATTTAAAATTAATTGATAGAAGTAAACAAAAACTACAAAATACGTTTGCATTTATTGCGCAAAATATATACATTCATCATTAGAATCCTTGTTCAATTTAAACATATATTCTCCTGAAAGGATGTGTGCAATGACTGATTGAAATGAAATATTTAGTGTCTTATAAGTGTACATAAAACAAAGAATAGGCGTTTAAAAATTTCATGTCATATTTTCTCTTTAAATAGTTGCTACGCTAAAAATTAATAAATATTTTTCAGGTCAATAACTTTCATTAAATATCAACAATTTTAAGAATATGGGGCTAACGTTAGTCCTTTCTGAGTATTAACTTAGTTTTCTAAAACTTATTTAGCACTAATTTTTTTCATATACCATCAGAAAGTTTTATACAAACGTAAAAAGAAATGTACCCATCATAGTGAGAATCTGACAACTTATGTTGTTTATTATTCCGACAAGTGATTAATATTGTTACGAAAAATGGTGTACATATTTCTCTTTATTTATAATTGTTTTGTGTAGTATTCTCATTTGATTTGTTAAATTATTGTCTGTACAGGGAAAATAACTATTTTAAGAGCTGAAAACGTATCTAATACCTTAAACAGTTTGGCGACATTGGGCGATGTTTTTGATAACTTAGTTACATATGACGACAAAAATTAAGATAACATTTTTAATATTTTGAGTTGATTGGGTCAATAAGAGCTGTGTTATTATAGAATTACTATAGAAATGCTTCAAAGTTGGAGGGACTAGAGAAACATAGAAAGATTAAATATCATCCAAACTGTGAATTAGCTTAATCAATTATTATTATAATTAGTTGAGCATTAAATAAACTATATAAATTTTTATATAGTAAAAAAACCGCAAGCTGTGGTACTTCTAGTTAGTGTATGTGAAAGAACTGTGGTTGAAGTATCTGTGTCTAAAAAAAAAATCCTTAAAACGAATGCAAATCTTCTTGATTTTTGGATCATACATCATCTTCGTAACAGTATGCACCTCACAGTTTATAACAAACAGTGAACATAATAAATATATTTATTTTTAAGTTATTTTATTGGTGCAGTGTCATTATTTTTAATAATAAAAGTGACAATATTTAAGCAGTATTTTTGCATCAGGTATATATGTTACCGCTAAAGTGAATAAATTATTTTTTTCTTCTGATTACCTAGGTTATGTACAGATTAACTAAGCTAATCCATTAATAAAATTGATTAATTCCTTGTATTATATATATACTTTGATAAACTGAAAATTCAATAAATAAACAGCACATTAAGTTTCAGGCAATCGTCAAAGTGAAAATGCATCCTTTCCTTTGCGTTCCTTTGTGCTTAAATTGAAATAATGCCATGCATTTTTTGATATCCTAAAAATCAAGCTAATACCATCAAACAATTAACAAATTAATTAACTTCTCGAAATCATTTTTTGGATTTTAATTATATGGAAGATATTAATGTGCTATTATTGTATCAACATACATCCCTGCTAAAGTTAGAAGGAACAACCGTTTCGGATTTTTCTGAATTCAGAATTATAAACCACGCAGAAAAGCATTCGGTACCTGACATGCTACCCCTAGTAGTATTATTTCACTTGGAGCTACCTGTATAACACGACAGATGTTCGGTTGAGCAGTGATTCAAAGTCATTACCTTGATAAATAAAAACGACACCCCAAACAATCAGGACATCGTTGGGTTGGGTTTTATGGCGCAAGGTCCAAAATTGGACAAGCTGCGCCAACCAGGACATCGTAGTACCATAGATATTAATGTATACACTACTTGGATAAAATGTGAAATTTTGTTCAAGTAGTGTATACTTGGTAAAATAAAGTATACAAGTAAAATTCGTTGATTCAGCTTTTTAATGGAGCAAGTCCATTATCTAAGTCAGTTAATCTGCAGAATTACTAGATAATATGCAAATTAATAATATATTTGAAATGTCACCGGACACTGCTTCATTTTAAAGTTCCAGAATCATAATGATGGCTTCTGAAGTCATTTTAGACAATAATGTGATTCCACCCTTATTGTAACTGTTTGGATCGGGTATTTTCGTAAAACTGTACCAAATATTTTATTCTAACCATGAGGAAAAGTGACTATAGTTGAACTCAAAGGTGTTCTGTATGGTTCGACTTGAATCTTTTTTAAATGAGTTCGATTCTTTATTGCGTGGCAGACTCATTAAACCAAAAACCAAGTGGGCCACAAAAGAAATGGAGTACACTGTCGCAAATATTTTAAGAGAATTCAAGGATCAATCCACCTAGAAAAAATAAGCTCTGTAATTAAAACAAAAATAAACCTAGGATCATATATATTATAGTTCTAGTGCCTTCCAAGCCAATAGTACATGGTGCTAACGATCTTTGGATCCCAGAGTAAACTAATATAAATGAAACAGAGTTAAATTTTAAAAATTTCTTTTCATATGCATAAAATTTTCACTTAAAATCAGTTCAAGATATTACCAAATATTTTTACTCACATATACAAGACATTTTAAGCTATCTATGAAAAGGACAGTTGGTACATCTGTTAAATTTTAATATAACTTTATTTTGAATCGAACTAGAATACGTGAAATTTAAAGAAAAAAATTGGAGTTATCGAATGCTACTGGTTTATAGTGAGTTTTAAGCAAAGGCAAAATAATTCGAAACAGACAAAATTTCAAGAATCAAATAATCGATTTCACGAGGCTCCACTATGCATAAATTTAATACTTTTATTTTAAAGGAAGCTAAATAATGGACGAATATTTGATGGAATGTTTTTGGAAAGGTAAATAATGCAGATAAAATTTCAAGAATTAAAACATTAATATGTGTTACGAAGTCCAACAGTACATAAATTAAATTCTTTTACTTTTAAATAGATTAAACACGTGGATTTCAATAACTTCTGAACTTCATTTATTCACATATAAAAATAAAAAAGTTGTGTATAAATATATTTGCTATTTTATATATAATGACACCTTTATAATTTTTAATCGCACATTTTACTCAAATAAGCAAACAGTAACTGAGGCAATACGCATAAACATGCACATTCATAAAATCATAAAAATATTTATGAAGCTGAGGCATATATTTTCAGTTTATGTAATGTGTGTATATAAAAATATGTCTATAAACTGAAGATATATGTCTACAATTAGGATTAATATTATGATTTTTTATGAATTTGTATTTTTATACTTATTGTCCCAGTTATTGTTTGCCTATTTATAAAAAGTATATGAACGAAAATTTTAAAAGTGTATATCAAATAGCTAATCTATATCATCAGTAAATTTCAAATTATTATATCTTTATATAAAAATATTTTGCACGCATATAAGTTTACTATTTATTATATTTTCAATAACATTTAATCCAAATCTGAGTTATGTCAACCGTCTGGAATTTTTTTTTGCCCCAAATGTTATAAAAAAGATTAATTTAGTTAATATATTTTGAAATACTATCGCAAAAAGGGAATAACGTTTTTTAAAACTTAAAAAAAACAGTTCAGAAATTTATAAAAAGAGAGAAGAAATAATAAAAAAAAAGATAAAAAGGATAAAAGGAGTTTGCTCTAACAAGATAGTCACCAAAAAGAGGAAATAGCTGATTTTTTTTCTCATTTTGCTCTTTCTGGATGGCGGCCATCTTTCTTTGCTCTTCCTTGTTGCAGGGTGAAGAACCAATTATAGATAAACAATTTTCATAGAAAAGTTGTTATTTATGTATTTGCTACAACTTTGTTGGTTGCATGAGAGCTGCATTTCAAAGAACAAACACAAAATGTAGCAGAAAAATATTTAGTAATTCCCATGTTTCTGTTTAAACAAATATTATTAGAGACTTATAAATTTACTATTTACTGCTGAGGAAATAGTTCTAAAGGTGTTTTTTGAATTTCTATGAACATAAACACTATTTTACATTCAAATAAAATACATTTTTGTATAATTCTAAAACATTTTCTTTAATTCGAGTTCTGATTCCATTTTTTTTCTTAATTGAAATATAAGTGAATTTCTATTTATTTCCAATAGAAAGCCATTTTCCTTCATTTGAATAATACATTGATAAAGTCGTTTCATTTTTTATTCAAATTTCAAATTGTTTTCCTTAATTCAAATTCTAGATCATTTTTTATTCATTTGAATTTTATCTCTTTCTTATCAAATCTTTTTCTTTCATTTAATTCTTGATTTAAATCCTACTTTATTTGTTTTAATTTCTGTGGCATACTTTTTCAGCAATCTGAGTAGTCATGCAATTTTTAAATTCAAAATTAAAAAAAAATTCTTAATTCAAATTCTATCATTTTTTTTTCTTAATTCGAATAGTCAAATATTTTGATGTAAGGGATTTTATTTTTTATTCAAATTCTAGAATGTTTTCCTTTATATTAATTCTAGACACTTTTTTATTCATTTGAATTCTACCTTTTTCTTATCAAATCCTTTTCTTTCATTCTTTTTCTTGATTCAAATCCTTGTTTATTTTTCTTAATTTCTATGGTAAATATTTATCCTCACTTCGAATAGTGATGCCATTTTCCAATTTGAAGCTTAGAACATTTTTTACTATTTCGAATTCTGATACTTTTTTGTCTATTTGAATTTTAGATACTTTATTCGAATGCTTTATTATTCCTTAAATTCAAAATTAATATAATTTTCCATATATTTATATTTTGCTCCAAACTTTACTTTATCTTTACTTTTAAGCAAATTATGTTGGTTTTTTGAAAATTGCATTTTATGAGGGTATTTTCTGTTAACAAGATTTATGAATATAAATTACATTTAGAATTTTCAATGCAAGAATACTGGGCTTTGTTTCTGTCGTAATTATTTTTACGTTAAGATTCTCGATATTTGAAAAGAGGTTTGAAAGACTTTGTTAATTTAAAGAAAGTTTATTATATTTACAATTAGGAACTCACCTCATACAGTTTAGAATAAGACTGGGCATACTTTACTGGGTGACGAGCTACTTTTAATATTTTTTATCACCCGATTATCTTCAATGATGATTAAGGGTTAAACAAGTATAAAGTATGCGGATCATAAAAATTAGCATCAGCGATCACCTCAAAATGTTTTGGAGATCCATTATTAGATCGCGGCTTCCTTAATGTCCACCCATAGTTTAAAAAATAAAAATTTATCTTCTCTGATATAAATATTAGTCAGGAGTTATGTTAAATGTAGATTTTAACAGTACTTTTAAATTATAAAATGCATTTTAATGGCTATAATGTAAATACCAATTATTATTTCATATAAAAATTGAATTTGTCTGTGCATGTTCTTCACAGAATAAAAATACCATAGAATAAGTTTATTAGGGAATTAAATTTCATTAATATTCTAAGAAAGTGTTATGTTCATGAGTTTGTAGTTCTACTCCAATTTTGATGATAGTTAACTCTACAATTTATGTATATTGAACTTTAATTCATCAATCTATAATTTAATTCATAAACTTATAACTGAGATTTGAATGGTAATTCATGGTTTTAAAATTAATAAAGCCTGAATAATAATGAAAAAATCAGTTGTATTCCACAAACAAAATTATTTTTAATAATAATTATTCTATTTTAATTCACATATATTTGTATATGAAAGATTAACGAAGCTAATTGTGGCTACCTTGTTGAGAAAAAATTCTTTAAGCCATCTTCTGAGAATATGATCATAAGAAAAACGTTCTGAAATTCTTTTAGATATTTGCTCTTATCTGACAGAATACTTCTTATTCTACCTTTCTGCAAAACCACTGAAGGAAAGGTAGAGTAAGGCGAAATATTATATTATGATGAATCTTAAGGAGATTGGACCTTACTGCAGTTAATCTCTGCAGTTTGGTGAAAATTTTCCTTATATTCCACAGTATTGACACAACGCTTGGAAAACGGTGCTTGACTTAACTGCAACTGTGTTTTTCTTTTGCAATCGTGTTTGTGTTTCTTTCGCTTTTTCCCCCTTCAGCGTTTACCCGTTAATCCATTTTTTTACCTCAAGTAAGAGGTATAGCAGCCAGAAGAAAATGAATGTCATTTTTTTAGATTTGTTTTTTGTTTCGCCAAATAAAAATTGTTTCGTCGCCAAGTTTGTTTTCGTAATATAATTGAAGAGAGTCTCCTTCGTTGGTTTTTCTTTATTTTGTTAACAGTTATTATCTGAGAAAGAAAGTTTATTTTTTCTTTGCTTTATATTTCTTAATGTATTTTTGCCTTAAATTTGAAACGCAAAAGATTGCAACTAAACAAAACTTTATAAGTTTTTCGTGTATATTTAATTTCAGTTTGTAAAAAAGAATACTTTTCGTAATTTAAGATGGTTTGATATTAATTTTTAACAATATGGAAATTTTGAAATTACTTAAGTATTTTCCTCATGTTGAGAAACAATAGTTATTTCAGAATAATATTTAGAATCAGTTTTTAACATCAACTATTAAAAAATAACCGAAATCGACTTTTTTTTAATCTTATTGTGTTATTAAAATGTTACCTTTAATGTTAGACCTTAAAGTGTTTCAACATTAAACACTGTACCATGAGCGTGATTTACCAAAAGCAAACAAACCCCAAGATTTTGTTGATGTAATTTATGAAAATGCAGTTAGTAACAATAAGTTATATAATAACATAGAAACGTATGACTTTTATTTCTGCTTTCCATCCTGTTACAAATATTTATCTAATACTGGTACATACTATTATGTTTTGTATCGTGCTAACAGCAGATACAATAAGCAAATTAAAAAAAAAATTTTAATTAAAAAAATTCTTATATTTCACTCGATTGAATGTTTAACATTTTTATAAATTTTGCCAAGCAGCACTTATAGCCAATATCAATGAACAATGACATAATCAATAGTGCAAACTTTATAAATGACGGGAAACTTATGAAAACTTTATTTAAATAGACGAATCTTTAACTCTTCTCTTCAAGTTAAAGTTTAACTTTTTTATGCGAAAGGCACATCAATCAACCATTAAGAGATAGGCATTGTATTCACCACGATTGTTGTTGCACCAGAAAGCTTTGCTGTCCCCAGCCTTGACTCTACTCGTTGGATGGAAGCACCAGTCTTCATAATTTAGAAGCAGAAAAATTGAAAACTTGAGCCCAGAGGTATCATTTCACTTGGAGGTCATTGCGACTATTTAACATGGTCACCTTTAGTATCTTCGGTTCAGTTACGATTCGAATTATCTACTTTCCGATAATGAGAATGATGGCCATCGCTGCCTGCATTAATTGCTTTGCAAAATGTGTGAATGCGTGCTACTACGCGCGAGCAAAGGCATCTGCTACATTAATTTTCTTTGTTAATCAAAGAGATGTGATAATTAGATTTCTCCTTGAAAAAAGTTTTTGTTACGATACTAGTTGAAAAGGAAAATGTCAAGACAGCTGTAGGAAATTTGAAAATATTCAGAAACAGAATAGTGAGTCAAATATAAATTTGACCCATATATAGACGAGTGTTGCAGAGAATAATTGCCTGTAAGCACAAAACGACACTGTATAATACAAATTTTTAGATAAATGCCCTTTGTTTTTGATATTTGTCTTATTTGTTTTGTGCTGTACATAAGACCTTAAAATGTTTTTAATGCTAAATAATAATTTGAAATGAAGTTAAGGGGAAGGGAGAGAGAAAATGCCCTGTTTACCGCAATAATAAGACCATATTTATATTTTTATAAAAATATTGCGCTGGAGGAGGACGATTTAATACAATACTCTAAAAGATCAATCGAGGAAATTTTAAACTGTAGGAAACATAATTTTTCTAATGGTTGTTTTCTCAATTAAGTGAAATTGAAAGAATTATAAAAAAACGATCAGATGAGATTTAATGACGTGGTTGAGGTTGTTAGTAATTGAGGTTTAATAAAAATAAGCTATGATGTTGATTATTACCGAAAGATCATCGAAGTAAATCATTTTAAATGCTCCTTAAATTTCTTACTTCGATCATTTTTGCACACACAATAATTTAAAATAGTAATCAGACAAAACAGATAAATTCTTTTTAAGTTTCCAAATCAGGAACGCTCGATAGTTAAAAATAATGCCTTTTTCCCACAACGAACATAACTTGGAATACTTTCTCTCTTGTAGTAAACACAATACGTGTAAAAAGACTTTCGGAAAAAAATAAATTATCAGTGAATAATGAATTGAATACTACCTGAACATTTCTTGAGAAATCAAAATTAAATAAGAGAACTTAAATCAGCAGTGAGTAATGGATTTATCACTGCTATAACATTTCGCGCGAAATAAGGAAAAAATTTAGAATGGTAATCATTGCATAAAATGTAGGGAATTGCTTACATAAAATTCTAGCTAGTTTCAAACTTATAACAGCACAGTTAAACTTTCTTCTTCAGAGTCAACAAGTTGGAATATTGAAAACAATTTCTCCTAACTAATGTGATAGAAAATAGAAGAGTTTAGAGAAAAAGGAAGGAAAGAATAAAAAAGAAAATGGAAAGAAGGAGGGGCTGCAGACAAACCTTTGTAGATATTTTTCCGCTTGTGAAGTCTTTTTCATCAAAGTAGTTAAAGAAATTGCATCCTTTGAAGGTAGAAGATATAATTTTTATTTCATTCAAAAGATTTCGAGAGCTTGAGGCATGATTTAAAAATAAGTTTATGAATCCTTTTAAAGATCAATTTTCATGCTAAAGAAAACATATGAATTTTTATAAACGCTTAATAAGCACCAATCATAGAAGGATGCTGATGAAGTTTGAATGCCTCAACAAACTTGAAGCACCCTGACATATAATGATAAACATAATTTTGCTTTACGAATATTTGGAAAGACATATCGATTGTTATGTCACTTTTATTAATCATATCTAAATATTTCCTGTAGACTTCTTCTTTGAAACTAATAATCACTTATGCAGTTCTAGTAATGTACAAACGGCATCAATTAAATGTGGTTTCATTTCCCTTCACTAATTGAACTCGGGGCTGCTTGGAAAGTGATTTTATTCCATTCAAATAGTATTTTTCCTTTCAATGACAATTTATTGCTTTTTTCAAACTCTGCAAGTTCTTCTTTAATGAATAGATTGGAACTTCAGAGGGTAAATCATCCTTTTATTTGATAAAGAAGTAAAAAAATGTCAAAATGTTGATTGTTCTAAATATGTATACCTACCTGGTCAAGAAAAGTTGTTAATTATTGGAAAACGTGAAAGATTGAAATCAAAATAAATATAAGTGAATTATTGAGAATTTTTCATAAATCAGTGTTTACATTTTTTCATTTAAATTCGTTGAAAACAACAAGCAATTTACCATTTTAAAACTACATTTATATATGTTACTCACGATCATGGGAGTGACTTTTAAAGAAAAAAAATGATCAAATTAATAACTATTTATCAAAAAGGTTAGAAATTTTTGAAATTACTGTATATTATGTCTTACATTTATTTCAGCTATAGGATCTTAATCAATTTTAACGAAATATCTTTGAAGCCATTAGTAAATTCTAATATATAACAACTTTAAATTTAAAATTTTTTTTATTAAGATTATTCCCTTTTGCCCAGCAAGAAATTAAAAAAGTGTATTTAATCACAACGATGCTTCATAAAAACATTTTTAGGTTAGGAATAGCCAAGAGTTCCCTACATGCCATTTTCAATTTAAATAATCTTTAAGGTCAGTTCTACGTTCATTTAATTATTTTCCAACTGCAGGGTATATTTCTAATGAATAAAATTTTATACTGCATTAAAATATAAAATTTTAAACAAATATCTATTAAAAATATACTGGTTTACTATCTACATATGAGAAATTTTTTAAAAATGGACTTAGGTTGGTAATGACGATTCATTTTGGAGCTTAATGCTAACAAAGCGCATTTAGATAAGAGGAAATTTTATCAAAAATCATTTTCCTTATTGAATGGTACTTCTAAACTTGTAAGAAAAACTCATCTTTCCAACATATTAGTTTTAAAATCAATATAAAAGCATAATAATTAAGTTGCGAAGCTATAGAAAAATTTGGAAAAGGCAATGATTAAATTAATACATAAGCGCATTGGTTACCTTTTGAATTTTTTTAAGAAGTAGTTCTGATAGTTCAACAAATAGGCTAAAAGGAAAATACATAAATAAGGATAATGAGTTGGTTTTAACAAATTTTTCCATCTAATTATAAATATTTAAACGCTAATTAATAATTCAAAGTAAATTTAGTATTACATTCGAAATTCTTAAATTTATACATAATTGAATATTATTTAATAGTTATAATATTGAACAATTATTTTATATTCATTAAATTCAACTCGACAATTTTAATGTAGAAATTTTATCCCCCTTATCTTTGCCAGCGTGGATGTCATTTGCTTCACTTATCTTTGCATAAAAAATAAAAGCGTTGATTGCATTGAAAATTAGAGCATAATTAATTATAAACTGAGATATTTCTCGATTTGCTTCATAAGAACTTTAAACATAAGAATTTTTATGCGATTATTAATTTTATTTTCTTACTTTTTCACAATTTTAAATTAATATCGGTGTTATGTGAACATACAGTTTAATTATAATTGGTCTATTTATATTAGAATTAATTTATTACGATGCAGTCATTACTAATCCTATGAAATTCAAAGTGTGATATTTGGAGTTTTATTCAAATGTATTAATCTTGCTGAATCAGTTTATTTAAATATAAAAGGGTGATGCAATAAATCATGCAATCATTAAAGCACACTAACTATGATTTAATATTTTAACTTAATAATTCAACATAAATTGAATGTAAGCGCCCGCATTCGATAATTCACAAATGAAGTTATAATTCATAATTCTAAATGAGTTATTTGCCATTTAACATTTTAATAACACGTTAATTGACTACTTTATGAGCAACTAAGTGTATAAAATGAAATTTGCTTTGTGAACTAGGTATTCGCGAATAGTTATTTCATAATGAGAAATGTTTATGTACTCAGTCATTTCTGTACAGTATTATAAGCAGTACATGAATGTACTGAATTTTACTCGGTTTCTAAGTATCATGATTACACATATAAATTATAATTTGCAGTTATATTGTCACTTATTCAATTAAATTAGTGGAAACATTTACAAATGTTGATTTTTAATCAAGTTATTAAGTTGAAATCTTTGTTTATGTTATATAACATCCTATTTTATAACTCTAATACAAGGAATTTCAATACAACATTGTTGCGTGATACAATATTTTAATTTATATTTTATTATAAAATATATTCATAATTTTTTTAATTTACTATAAATTATTCAGAAACGTTTCCATGTAAATTAAGAAAAATTAAATATTAAAATTTTCTTACTAACAAAAATTAGTTATTGATTGAATGAATGGGTTGATAGTTTAAAAGTTAAAAATTTATAATAATTATAAAATCTAAAAGCTGAATATTTTTAATTTAGATTACAGCTTTTATTGGTTTAATTATAAATTTCTAAATAATGTATTAGATCTTGTTGCTTTCATGAAATTTATTTTCATGAGGTAAAAGTGCAAAAGCACATACAATTAACAGATAATCCTTTCTGTTTAATTTATTACTCACAATTTTTCGTGTATACATTTTTACCTGAATTATTTATCAAACAAGATAGAGTTTCTAAATGTATTTTTAATATTGTTAATATACTCCACTCGTTTATTTTCGTAACTAATAAAGATTCACTGTAACTAAAGCTTAAATTTGTTGCAAATTTATTAGTTAGATACCTAAGTCATAAATTAAAACATAATTAAAAATATAATTAAATTTTTAGTTTTAAAAGATTTCATTAAGGAATTTAAGGAAAACTTTATTAAGAGAAATATAGTAACATTAATTGTACTCGTTTATAAATTCGTCAGAAACATCAAGTTAAATATAAATAAACACTTACCCATTTTTATTTCTGGAATTGTTTGATAATGTATAATGAACTAAGGGAACTGCAATTCATTTTTGATGATATGCAATTACAAAAAATTAATATGGTACCGCGTTATTATTTTTTTTTAATTTTACGAGAAGTTATTTGTTAATCATTTTTACTTAATGTTGAAGCTTAAATGATTGTTATTTATAGGAAGTAGATATTGCATGTCTGTTTTCTGCGTGATTATCTACCTCCATGCGTGCTCGCGAATTTTCTGAGTTGCCTGCTTTGGAATATAGAAATATGGCATTCTACTATGAAAAATATTCCAAAACTGTGTTAACTCAGAAAAGATCATAAACCTTCCGCTCATGAATTGTCAATCACATTATTTAAAAATAATACGTTTTTATGTAGCCTCTCTCATTCAAATAGAATGTCCCACATTCGATGCCATCCGTTGCTAAAAGACATATGATGAATATTGAGTTTTTGCTTCCTGGTTGCATATCTTTAGTAAAAATTAGAAGTATTTTGCATTTTCACTCCAGTACTACTTAAATAAAACCCAGAATCAACTAAAATCTATAAAGTCAATACTAAAACAACATCTTTGAATATTCAAAAAGTCTTCATTTAATAGTCTCGATCTGTTTGGCTGTAGAAGACATAATGTAAAATATTATTTTAAACTGTGTACTACGGGGTTACAAACACATATCTTACATGGTGTAGTTTATTAAATTGTTTTTCTTGAAGAGCTGCTCTTATCTTTTTGTACAGAATGATGTAATTTTGCTGCGTAGAAGTAGCTTGGCAGGTTGACCCTTTTTCGAAATTTATGACACGGACTCACATAGAGAATAAGTCCAATAGCGCAATACAGTTAAGACAAAGAAGCCTTGCAATTGTTTTGTGCCGTTAAATATTTACAATCATTTGATTCGTACGCCTTTTCAGGTGCATGCTTGAGTGATTACAAACATTCTTAATTCGTAACATCAACGTAATCTGAGAAATACAACTCTTGGTACTTGTTTGTATCCCAATAATACATTTTGTACATAAAGTTTTATTCGAGTGAGACCTAAAAAACTAAAATTAATTCCAAGCCGTTTCAAACATCCTTACTTGAAATGAGAATCGAACTCACAAACTGTTCAAATGAAAGCTGCAGCACTCCAATCCATTCCTGATAAAATAAGTAATATGCGATATAAAAAAACACTTTTCGTGGTAGCATGGGATGTACGTTATGAGCATCAAAATATTTGCAACATTTTCATGTTAACATAAAATTAAAAGTATCTCACTTTATAATTGTAAGTAAAATTTAAAAAAAAAAGTATATCGTATATCTTAACTCATTTATTCTTTAATGAATAGAATTTTCGAATGTTTATTTTCTTCATAGTTAATTTCTTCATAGTCTTCATCATAGTTAAATTATCGATTGAGAAATTAACATCGTATTCCATGCACATTTGTGTTTATATGTAAAACACAAATGCAAACAAATTGTAGAAATAATTTTTAATATTTTCACTTACATCACATTTTATCATATTCCTAACACTCATAATTTAAATTATTAATTGCAAAACCTCCTTTCAACATTCATAAAGATATCAAACCAAAAAACCGTGACTTAGCCGATAACATTTATCTTTCTTTTGCAACTCAGTGATTTCTGACTCCATGCATAATCAAATAGTTCCTTTTAACAATGGTATTGGTGTTAAATAAATATTGAATTATATATACTTTCCTTCATTTTTCCAATAAAAAACGGAAACGAAGATGATGTTCAAAGATTAAAATAAGTCATTCGCAGCTGTGAGAAATGGGAAAAAAACACTCTTGCAATAAATCTATCAAAAACAAAGTTGAAACTTCCTTCTGTATATTCCCAACTGAATGGCCTTTTTTATGAAATTTAATTTTCTAGAGCTTCCTTTAGAAGGCCGCTCATAAATCGATATAATCTCAATCGAATTCCACTAAAACACATTTTGACGGTTTTGAGGTTGCATTCCATTCTTATTACTTTTATTTTCGTACTAAAATGGAATGCTGATAATAGTTATAAAGGAGAAAAGTTATTGATGAAAAATAAAGCCGCTGTTGAAATTTAAATCGCTATAAGTGATGGAATTTTATTTCAATGATTTTTAGCCATATTGCATTATAAATGTCTGTATCTGCTTAATAAAAATAACATCGTTATATTTTATGTAAATATATTATATAAAATATTACAATGTCCTTTCTTGTCATCTGTCAACTGGGTGGCCAGCACTCTGGTTTTCAGATCAAAAATTTGTGAGTTTAATTAACATCTCAATCCTTTGATTAGCCCTAGAGCTAATCAAAAGATTGAAATGGTAATCAGAGCCTTTGATTAGCTCACCAGCTATTGATTTGCCTGAGTAACAGGAGCTGGTTGAGGAATGAGCTCAAGGACTGTTTGCTAATCTGGGGCTGACGATGAAGAAAGGATGCGAGGCAACCATTGCAGTACAGGAAGGGCATATCTAAGAAACATCTGCTTGTTATTTTTTCTCCCTGCCATACTATCGTGTATGAAGATACTATGGGTCCAACAAGCCATTTTGTGTTAGACTCCATGCAGTATGCATTGTACTCATTGTTTAAATACAAAATGCTGTTTCACCTTTTTGAATGTCATGTCTCTCACATAATTTTTCGTAGAGTTATGTCACCTGTTGCTTACATTTACCTGTTGCACCTGTTGCTTACATTTTGCACGCATGTGTGTAAATATATAATTTAATAATACACTACTTTTGTTAAATCTTGCAAGATATTCCTTAAAATTCCTATATGCTACTCAGAATATTAAATATTATTCTAAGTAATAATTCCCTTAAGCATTGTAATGTAAATTAAAAAGATCGATTTTATAGAGTGTTCACATAATTAGTATTAAACTAAACTAAGCCCCGTGTCACGACAGCTCATATGGGAGCTTAGGCCTAGAGTCCTCATATCTGTTTTCATGTCCCTGGTTTGCGAAGCGTAAATCCCAATTAGGTTTCGCGGTTAGGCGAAACCCTCAGTGCTTAGGCATGCTTGGTACTCAGTTTTATCGATCCACTGAAGGGATGAACGACCTTGCCCAACCCGAGGATCGAACTTCGGAATTTTATTATCTTCGCCTTAAGAACGCTAAGTCCCATTATGTAACCGAATATAATTAATAGCAATATTTAATTTTATTATATATATAGTCACAATCAAAAATTTTAATAAGCATTAGCTAATAAAAACAATAATTTATCATGATTATTTTACGTCTATTAATAAATAAAATAAGTTAATATAATATTTAATAAGTGGGAAAGAGAGTTTTTCTATCCATCTATTAATAAAAACAGCAATCTCTTTTTTATTAAATCACTCCTTCAAATGAGCATTTTAGCTTAAATTAAATTTTGGACTGTTGCAGACTTGTTGGAATTTCAAAGTTAGTACTGTGGCTTTCAGTTCGGCAGTTCTAAGGTTCGATTCTCAGTTCAAGCAAAATTGCTCGAAGTTCTCTATTGCCATCCTTTTTCAATGAAGGAAAAAATGTAGATGATAATCTACAATTAAAATAAGTTTAAAGATAAGTCAAAGATATATACAAAGCGTAAAATAAGCAAAATGGGAGCAATACATCCATCAAAAACAAGAACCTGAAAACTCTACAGAATACATTATTCTTTGGTAAAGTGGGATTTTGTGAAATTTAATTTTACAGAATACTCCTCAAAAAGAGTTTCTTTACTGAATCGATATAATTTGTATCGAATTCCAATAAAACTCATTCCAAAGATTTCGAGACTTCATTCTATTATTTTTTCCTTGATATCGAAATGGAATGCTCTAGAAAAGATATGAAGAAACAGTGTACTTCTAGAAATTTATGAAGATCTAGTAGCATTAAAATAATAAACAGTGAAAAGTGATGTGATTTTCTCTGTAATGTGAATTGAAACTTTATGCAAATTTGAATAAGCATTCATAGAAAGTTTTAAGAATGCCTTAAATCGAATATCTTAAAAATATATTCGAAAAGGACATGATATGATTCGCCTCTTTTGAACATAGATTATGACAAAGCACTTCTAAAGGGAAACATAATGAATCTTCTCTTTTGATTAAAACACTAAGCTTTTTAAAGGAAAAAGAATACAAAATTCATCCGGTCGTTGTTAAAACAGTGTAAGAACAGAAATGTTTACAAAAGACCGTGTGGGAATTTCAGACTTTTTATACAAACCTTTCTAGACTTTGGAACTTGAAAGTTTTCAGAGATGTTGTTGCTGCACCAGCATGCTTCCCTGTGCCAAACAGCCGGAAGAAGAGTCTTCATAATTTAGAAGCTGGAACTAAGCAAAGTACTTCCCCAGCCACCTCCATAGGTATCATTTCCCTTAGAGGCAACCACGAGGTATTTAACGTGATGCCTTGAGTGAACATGAGGTCTTCGGTTAACATTCCGGTAATGAAAACCAGGCGACCGAGGCTCCTTTTCAGAGAGATTCATTTTCTTTCAATCTATTTTGAAAATTAATTTTTTTCGGTTAGTAGTGCATTGTAACAGTAGATCCTTACTAATCACAGATTAAATAAATTATCGGAGCGTTTTATATTTTTATATGAGCCTATTATAACCAATAGTGGAGTTATATGCCCATTTTCTTCCATTTACATGAATAAAACCATCAATCATTTACATTTTAAAAATTGATTTTCGAAGTAATTTCATTATTTATAATGAGATCATAAACACCTATATTCAATTCAGTGACTATTGAAGAGAAAAAAAAATTAATTATGAAAATTCGGAAATATTGCCCCTTATAATATTTTGTACGGGTTCGATTATTTAAACGTTATATTGAAGGAGAAAGGTATTCGAACTGCGTGTAGAATTTTCGGGAAAAGATCAAGTTAAAATCAAAGATTTTTGTACTCATGCAACTGTTACTGTTATTTCTACTGTGAACGGCTGAAGAGTTTTTGTCTGTCGTAATGCTTTTAGAAAAGTCATTGGATATTTTTATGCCTATTAGGCAATGGAGAAATGTTTATTTGATATCACATGTAATAGATAAACTAATAATTGATGACTGTTGTATTGTTTTTTGATCTTCAGCAGAGAATTATTATCTTTTTCATAAATAACAGCACATTCAAATTCCACTTGCAAGGAAACCCGTTAAATTTCTAAGCAATTGCATCAAAAGGTAATCAACCAGAAAGTAAAATCCATCTCATTGTTCAACAGTTAATGGATCGAATCATGGAACTTCCACTCCGAAACTCCTACTACTGAACCATGATGAACTGCAATTATAAGTATGAGGATGATAACTAGGGTATGGCAATAGTTACTAATACTGGGCATCGTCTCCCAAAAAAGGCTTATTCAAGATCAGCCAAACGATACAAAATCGTAAATTTTTATGTTTGCATCTTTGCTTTAGAATACACATGTACACAGAATAATCCATTTTGCAGCTCTTGTGTACATAGAATGAAAAAACAGATATCTAACATCATTCTTCACATTCTTGTAATATTTATAATATACATACGAATAATATATAAGTAAATAATAAAAAAATTTTCCAAAAATATTCCAGGGACTAAAACCTGTCACTAATATATATTTATATACACACACACACACACACACACATATATATATATATATATATCCAGAATATAAATTCTAAAAACATGTTTAAAAATTTAAAAAAAAACTTGAAAAAATTTATATTAAAATTTGAAAATATCTGCAAAATATGTACAATGAATATATTTAAACATCATTCAAAATTGAATTAAGTGATAAATCAAATTTGTTTGCTACTGCTAAAGTTTTACTGAATTTTAATGTTTACTCCGTATTGTTCGTCAGACTATTTCTAGAAAATCCTATCGCAGAAAAACTAAACAATGTTTGCTATTTAAAACATATGCTCTGCATATTTACATTCTTTATCGACATGTTAATGTGTGTGAGGTACTCCATATTTAAAATAGCTTTAAAAAATCTACAATCAGTAAATGTTCTTTAAGCACGTATTTCCGTATATTAATTATTAGTGTTTCTTGAGGGAAATATTAAACCTGTTCTAAGAAAAATTTTCTAACTTGGCGCTAAATGAAAAAAACTAAAAAATAATCATAAATTGTCGTCGCCAGAAGTGAAGCTTATTTTTAATTCTAAACAGAATTTTGAATAAATATTCCACCAAACGAAGAAGACGTTTTAAAAGCGTCTCTCATTTTCAACACTGTATATTATTAAAATGTCATAACACTCTCAAGTTAAACGAAAACATTTTTTAAAGAAATCTGTCATTTAATATTCACAAAAGCTTTCGAAATTTTCGAACGAAATGGAGATCCACATGATTAAAGAGTGAGAATTTCTTTCACATTCGCTATAAAAATCATCCTCGGCGTCAACAAGTCTCGAAACTTGGATTTTAATTAATTCCAAAATTAAAATCTATTCAATAAGAGTCGGTTGAGCTCAAAATTCACTTTTTTAAAATTCTTCAGCGCAATCAACACAGCCTTTCATTCTAATCGAGGGATTAGAAATATGAGAAGAACACATGCTATTTTGCTTGATAATGAAGTATTTTTAAATGGCACGACGCCTCGTTGGAGAAAGCAGGAACGATCAGTCATGTCTCCCGTTTGGAATTGTCATTGTTCTCGATTTTCAACTCCGAATGACTTTAATATGTTGATAGCTTTTAATTTATTTTGATGGGAACGAAATATATTGTTTTAATTTAAACGTTTCTCTTAGTGGTAAAAGTTCATAATTTAGATAAGAGATTTTTTAAAATGCTAACAGTAAATAATGTTATTTTACGTGTTGTATAATTTAAAACGATAACACTAAACAGTAAATTCTTTTAAAAGCTATTAAAATTAAACATCAAATGGTGTGTTATTTTTTAGATTCTCATGTAAAAAAAATGTCTGTCCAGATTACAAAAAGCCTTTAAAAATATTTAAAATACCATATGTCCATTCTATGTTTTCTGTTAGAGAATATATATATATATATATATATATATATATATATATAATAGGTTGGGGAAAAAGAAATCCATTATTTCATTATTTTTACGTGAACTTTATGTAACTTCTTTTGGATTTACTTTGTAAGAAGGTTTAAAACAGTTTTCATGTAGATTTTTTGATCTTGCGCGTTACGACTGCTGACATGCGGTTAACTTCGATCATTTTTGATATTTTATAGACATTTTCGACGATGCTGTATCCACATGCGAGGTGCATCTCTAACATCAAAAATACCCGAACAGAATCGACTAAACAAAAATTGTACGTAACTGGTTGTTACAGTCTTATATAGGACGATAAACACCTTTCACAATTTTAGCCACCCGGCTATCTTTTTCAACTTGAAACCACTTGAATTATTATTATGTATTACCAATAAAAATGTATGCTTAGAATATAATAATTAAACTGATTTTAGATGTACGTGTGTACAAAGCTATAAAGAAATCTTATTAAAAATCTAAATGTAAGTCAGGATCATGATGCTTCATAAGAACCATTCAAAAAGTAGGATCGCCAACATCATTCAGAGTTGTAACATGTCCACTAAAATGAGTGGTCATCTGTAAGTAAGTAATAAAATGTGTGTATTCCAAACATGACACAAATAGGATAATTTATGATTAAAACAAACATATTTCAATGCTTTACAAGTCAGTTTTCAAAGTTGTGAACTTAAAATATAATTTTCGATAAACTTTAGCAATAATGCCTGGTGTATTTATTGGCTGTAAATACTTGAAGCAATGATTTGTGCTATCAAATACATTCCTAATTCCATATGTACAAAAATAGGTTTTAAATATAAATACAACTCCAAATACTGAAATACGCTTTAAATATGGTTAGAATACCTGTTATGCTTCAAATGCACCGGTCATGCAAGATGTTTTAAAAATAAATTTAAAATATGTTTTTTGTTGATCATATCGATTAGCACTTTTGGCAATTTTAGTCCCCTTCTGCGCGATTGAATTGCGCATGCGTACACATATCCCTATATGAATTTGGTTATTATTGTGATCGGGGTCTTCATGTAGATTTTTCAACACGAGAATTCTGAGTATTCTAATCTGCAATACATTTTTATAACTTTTTTATATTTTTCTGTAATGCATATCTCTACCAGTAATAAGCTTTAGTCTTTTGCTATTCAAACAGATATTGTTTGTCCTACTATGCAGATACTCTTGTGGCTAAATGTACACTTAGAACTATAAGTCAGTCGAATTAGTCATGATATAAAATGTCGTAAAATTAATCCACTTAAATTATATTTCCATTAAAAGAGATCATTTTAAATCATGTATAACGTTTTGTTTAAAATGGCTCCATCGATATAATTTTTTAGTGTTTCGTCATTATAATCTTCACTAATGTTTCTACCGATAAATTACTGTGGTAGTTTTAAATGTGGTCCTTTTTTTCCAATTTGTAAAAGTAAACAGCCTTGCACCTGTGATATCACGCTACTTACGATCATTGCAAATTTCTAGCTTGTTTGTCTAATGACAGCAATTAATAAGAATTCCAAGTTGAGGGAGAAATATATCCTGCTTCATGCGATGTGCTTTATTTTCAGAATGGAAGCCTGGTCAGATGTCTCCAACTGGTGCAAGTCTCGACGCCCTGAATGACAACAACTCTGAGCTGCCCAAGCTCCTGCTGGTCATCGTGTCCGTCGTCGGGACACTTCTTCTCGTCTTGAACATCGTCCTCGTCATCTGCTTCATCAAGAGAAGGAAAAGCAGGAATGATCAAAATAGAGGTCAGATTTTTTTCATGTTTACACATGTTTCCTCAATCAAACCTCAAATAAATGAAAACAATTTGCATGGAAAAGACAACAGCACTTAGACTAATTAGGTATCAAATTTAGTTACGGTTACCAATTGAAAGGTACAGGGATTTTAGTTACCTGATGGAAAAGCATATTAACTAGCTTAATCTGTGGCAATACAGTCAACCGAGAGAAGTATTTTGTTTTCAATATCATTTCATCATAGACCAATATGTACTAAGACTTCCAACTCCCAATCAAAAGCTAACTCTATTTCTGTATTCTGGTAACATGAACAGCAGCAAGGACAGAGTATCTAAGTGGATCGTATTATAAAATTATTTTATTTCTATTTAAATTTTGAACTGGGGAATTTTAAAATAGTTCACTTTACAATGTTGTTTTTATCACTGAGCATATAATCTAGAATTTTAAAATTTTTAACAAGGATAGTGTGAATAAAACTTTCGTTAAAAAGATAATAAAGCTGTTGGCATTCCTATTAAGTATGGTGTTTATTTTTTATTTTAATTTAATTATTTATTTTGTAATCTTGACTCATCCATGGACTTGGCAACCGGTTTAATTTTAAAATATTATGATCAGAAAATTAATGTTCTGATTAAGTTTTCAAAATATTTACATTTTAAAAAATATTGAATGTTATTTCTCATTATGATGAACGGAAAATTTGATCATTTTAAATTATTAATATAAATAACTTAATTTTTTATTTATACTTATGAAAAAAAAGAAACCAAATGAATTTATAATTATGAGTCAGAACAATTGTACTCCTCTACATTTATTTGTTTTAAAACTATTAATTACTTATTTCAATGTTAATTGTTAAATCCTTATAATAAATTAAATGCGCAATTTCTCTAAAATTATTGTATTTAAGTTAAAAAAGGGTAACTTGCTTTCATCAAAAGTATATTTTAAAATTATAATTGTAAAGATAAATAATAAATATTTACTATAAAAAATCACAACTACATTTAAAGTATATTTTTAAATATGTTACATATAAAGTATATTTTTAATATATATATATATTGTCTTTATGTTAAATGATAGAAATAACATGTGAACTGTAAACTATTTCTAAATATAGAATGATAATATTTGATATTATATGAATGAAGAAAAATATAATTACTAAACTTTAATGCTTATATAATTCAGTCAAAAAAATATATTATCTTATTGTGTATTTGTTTCTGATTTTTCTCAATTTAAAAATTCTTAAATTTAAAAAAATCGTCATTAAAAAGTTACGCGTTTTTAATGTACCTATTAATAAATTAAAATAAATTATATTTTTCAAAAAAAATTCAGTGCATTGTAACTTAAAACTGATTATTTAATATGTGTACTTTTCGGTTTTTTAAATTATAATTTTTTGTTTCAATTTTGTAAAATAAGACGGTATGCATGTAAAAAAATTTAGTTCCTTCTCTTACGTAACAATGATGAAATAATTAAAATGAATCAGTTTGTTTTTCGGAGATATAAATAAACAGATTGTGAAAGTAGCTTAAAAAAACATTCAAATGTTTTTGTTCTAACAATTTGATTTTTTACTTAAATTGTAGATTTATTTTAAGTGATTTACTCATTATAGAATTAGCAAACAAAAAAAAGATATCTTTAACCTGATTTGCAATTAAGAAATTCGTTATTTGATAACACATTAATAAAACCTTGATTAAAAAATGTTGTTTACGTTATTTAATTACTTAAAATTATTTAATGAAAACATTAAAGGTAAAAGTTTCATTAAAAATGTTTTTTTTAATTAATCTTTACAAAACTTCATAAAAGATTTACAAATTATCAGCTACTGACCCATCTCATTAAAAGCTATTTCAATACAAATAAATTTCCTAAAAGTTTCATTTCACAATATTAAAATTATGTCATCATTTTACTAATTGTTTCTTTCATTAAATTTTAATTTGAAAAAACATTTTACCTATTTATTACGTTTGCGTTTTAAAATATTTTTAGCTACACAGTTAAAAGAAAATATGGTGCTGCCATCTGGTTTCTAAATATGGATCTATATAATTTTTGGGCTTCTGATTACAGATGGCGCCACAAACAAATAAGTTTTATTTTCTTTATTCAAGAAAATTTTCCGAGCGAAATAACTAAACTTATGAATCTTTCGGGCATCTCGAAATTGCGTATAATTCTTTACAAGTAAATTGCTTGATATTTTACATTATTATTTAACAAATTATTATAAGTCACATATTTTAACAGCGAGGATTTTTTGCCTTTTATTGCCATAAAATATTTATCACACCCGGGATAACAGTCAAACCCAATGACTGATGAACTAAACACCAAGAAAGAATCATTTGAAACTTAAACCTTACTATCAAACTTTCAACAAATAACACCTTAAAATTTACGAAGTATAAATTTTATTTAAAATATGGAAAATTTACATTTTGAAAGATATTTTGCATGCAGAAAAAATTGCATGTTTCAAAATACATTAATTTCTAAACATTTATCATCCAATTTTATACTTGCATGTGCTCCCGCATAAAAAAAGTGCAGAAATCGGAATATTGATATTTTAGAAAATTTTTTGATATCATATAAATGAACTTGTTAAAGGTATTTTAATTAATTAAAATTAATCAACCATTTATAAATCAATTTAATTAAAATTAATTTTTATAACCTTTCTAATTATTTATTAATTTATTTATTTTATCATTTTCTAATCAACTTTAGCATCTGAAAAGAAAAAAGATTATTATTTTAATTTAGCTTATTAATTTTTATAGTATATTTAGCTAATTTTTAGGAAGTTTTTATTAAGACATTAAATGGAAAATTTTTTGTCTTTATAAATGCAACTTTTTCTCATCAATTTATTATATATTCCTTTTCTACAATTAGAATTTAATGAACTAAGAATATGTTTTATTTGTTTTCGAAATTGTTCACCATTTTTTAATTATTCTGCAATTTATTTTACATGCAATATAAATTCTCCTTTTCATTTTTACAGGAAGTCCAAAAGCACTGACGCAGACTACAACACCTGATTCCGTGATGTACACCCCCAGTAAATATCAACAATCCATCAATGGTGAAGCTATTTGCCAAGTTGATGATAAAGATAGTTACCAAGAAGAAATACTAATGAAAGAGCTTTTTGTGAGGAACATGGTAGAGCAATTTTTTTTCCATATTACTAAATACAAAAATTCTTTACTTGGTAAAAAATGAGCTGTTGCCTGCAATTTTATCACTCCTAAGTATGATAAATTTGTTGTGTTTTTAAATGGAAACAAAATTTTCTGACCAATTTTACATATTGACTTCACTTGTGCTTCAATAAAATTAAATTAAATTCTTCTTCTATTATTCGTTAAATTCAAGATTATAGTTCATAATAGAAAAGAATTTTTACACTAATTTTTAATATTTAATTGAATAAAATCCTACTTGTACGCTAAATATTATTTGATCTCGTTAACCAATAAAATCAATATTCAAAAAAGTATGAGAGTGGTTTTAATTACAAGAATAATGTTTAGGTGAGCTGGCATTCCGATGGTTAGTGATTTGACTTTCGGCTTAACAGTTCGTGAGTTCGATTTCCACTTCTGGGGTCGATGTTCGTAGCGTTTCGAAATGTACTTCAAACTGTAGGCTCTGGTCTAACAACCTGTAGTGTGCAAAAAATGATAGTTGGGTGACATCCAAGCAAACGAGTAATATTTGTATATCGTTTCTTTGAATTAAATATTTAACGCCCTGTAATCGCAGAGTACTCATGTCATCTCACAAAGTCATTACATGATTTTCCACTTGTTGCATTTGACGTCAATTCCTTCCAGAATAGAAAAGACAATAATGCTGTTAGAGGGTGACCACTTGCTTTTTTAGCACGTTTTTCATTCCTTGTGCTTGGCAAACGATCAAGAAATTGATCTTATTTGATCTTTCTTAACTTAATTAGAAACCACTATGTTATTATTGTTCACTCAAATTAAATTTTTAAAACTTGTGTCTCTCTACGGTTGTGCTGTGAAATAGAAGAGAAAATATCCTACATTGTGTCAATCTTTTAAACTAATTGAGATTAAACTTACTACATAGTTGGTTGCATCAGATTAAATATAAGAACTGATACACAGATCATTATGTGTGCGTGTGTGTATAGATAAATGCGTCGTGCGATATATTTGTCTATCATATATACATGGCAATATAAATTTGTTGAATCTTATTACCGCTATACACCACGTAATTTCGAAACATGATTAGTAACATGATATACACGTGAGATATCCTAATCATCCTACAGAAGGACCGTGGCTTGGTCTGTCACTTTATTATGAATTTTTTGCACTTGAGAGTTCATATACGATCTTATAATCATTCATGAGAAAATCTGATTTCTGAACTCTTGTAATTTGTTTCCCGTTTAAAAGTGCAAAAGTTCATTCCATTTCTTATATTATTGAGACGTTCTCAGTAATAACGCCGTGTAATAACATAATTAACCCTTCTTTGCATGATATTTTCTTTATTGGTGAAATAAATCAAGTTGATATTATTCATGTTCAAAATTAAAGAAAAAATGGTTAAAAAAATCTTAGTATATATTTATAGTATAAATTTAGCAAAAAAAAAAAAAATACGCTAAAAATTTCTATCATCATCCAAAGTTAGATCATTAGCTTAGTACTAAATAGAAATAAAAGAGGAAAATAACAGAAACACGTGTTACAAACCTTTCTTCCACTCATTTTCAATTTTTTTAGCAATAGAAACTCTAATATAATAAAACAAAATTATAAACGAAATCATACGTTTATTGCAACTACAACAAACAGCGGAATGAGATAACTTTAAGCTCGTTTCACTGATAATGACACTTGTTTATTTTTGACAGCTATGTTTCTTTTTATGCAATGGACATTAAAAAGGTATTCAAACACGATCAACTTAAAGTGAACTTGTTCTTTTATATAATTTTTGGGCATTATAGGTTATGATGGAAATTTCCACCATTATGCAAAGAAGGGTTAAACTATACTAACAGAATCAAAAACGAATTTTGCCTTATTAATTAATAACCTAACCTAATTTTAATTAGGTTAGGTTATTGAAATAATTTTCTAGCTACTTATTTATGTCGCGATCGAAGTTAGTAAAGATAATCAACTTCCTCGTAATTTCGAAACGTGTCTAAGTGATAAGATCCATACCTAAACTATATCACCTACCTTTCCACATTACCATTCTATTAGTGGAATATTAAATCGTTCGAAAGTTTGTTCTGCACAAGCAATCTCAGCATGGTGATCTTAAGATGGTCGAGTATCAAACCCGCGAGTTTTCGAACATGAGACCAATATCAGTTTCTAACACTATACCACAGATTTTTTTTTTCTCTTTGTATCAAAAACTCAATAGGCAAACAAATTTCAAGCTCTATCGTATTTTTATTTAAAACTTTACTTTCAAGCACGAATACTTCTAAATATTTTTTATTTTTATAATTTTTAAAACTTTATGCTGATTAGGTAAGGAGCATCATTTTTGTATCATTTGAACACCCGGAACGAACGTAAGGAAATAAAACCAAACTCCTAATTTACATAAATACAACATTTAAACATATATTAATTTTTAAGGTGGTCAAATAAAGGAGGTCAAATAAGTGCTTAGAAAAAAAGAAACTATATTGTGTGCTTTTTACTCATCTTACACAAAAAAAAAAAGAAATCCTTTCTAATATCGTTTCCAAAATGGTTTATACATTCAGTAATGTGCTTTCCTTCGCAAGACTCTGTAATAGTCAGCTGCAATTGTTGAAACTAACAGTGACATATTAATAAAATATTTCAGCACTTAAGTTTTACATTAAAAACTTCATTCATATAAACTTTGTAATTGAATAATTCTGTACTTACACCTATTTCATTTATTTTAGGACCCCAAAAAACAAGTCAGTGACAAATGCATTCCGGGTTACCAAAGCACAAAGCCTTATGGTAAGTGGAAAGCTGAAGATAATTTAAGAGTCGATTAAGATTTTCTATTTTATTAATATTGAAATCGAATTACTAGTACCATTCTGACAAATAATAAATAATTTAGTTATCCCTTTATATAATTTAATGAAAATTAAATTTTTAATTTATTTATTAACATAATAGAAAATTAATACTTTACTGAAATTGACTGTATACTTTACCTTTTTTTAAAGCTTAAAATTTGAGGATTAAACAAAAGTGTATACAGCTTATTGCGATTATAATATTGTTTACAAGAGAAAACTCGTGATCACAATTCGGATTATTCGAGGTGTGCTGTTGATTTTTTTATATGCCTGAATATTAACAAAAATTAGTAGAAGGTTAAAAAAAATTATTGTTTGTACAATGAACTCTAAAATAGTTATGCGATAAATTCATTGTGTAAAATTTATGCTATGAAAATCCTATTAATAATCGTGGAGAAATTTTCCAATCTACAAGGTCCAAAATATTTTAAGAATGTTGTACTTTTTTTGACTATGAATTATTAAAATCTCTCAAAAAGTGTACAGATATTTTTTTTACCTCATTACAAATCGTATGACTAAAATGTCGATCTCATTGGACGGAATAAAACCATTATCTGTCGAATGGCATAAAAAGGGAAAAACTGTTCTAGGACAATATAAAGAAGAAAAAAAAGAATAATTAAACAAAAGGTTTTCATTTTAGATTAGTTAAAACGTTCCAAATCCTCTATTATTAAATCATCAAATGACTTTAACTAAATGCTTTGACTAGAACATATTGTAACTGGCACATGTAACAAGATATTTCGTTTAAAATTCTTAACTAACGGGGAACTAATATTTTAACTGAATATTCATCAATATCCAGTTACAAATACTAATTAAATCAAGTTCCCCAGAAACCTTGTCGTACATAATGTTTTAATAAGAGTTTTCTAAACTTTCCTAATAGTTGGGACGTTGATTTTTCTCAAAATTTCATGAATTGAACATTATTTGAAACTCCTCAGCCTTTACGTGCAAAAGTGAATAAAAATAAAGCCGGCATATGTAACCCATTTGGAAATACTTTTTTAACTAAATGGCATCAGTAAATGATATCAAATAAATGTGTTCTATCTTTCTGGAAATTTCGTTTGGAAATATAAATAAATTAAAGAAATATCTGTGAAACCTGCACTTCAATAATTATTCTTTTGTAGAATTTTTAATTCTACTTCACTTAGTAACTTAATTGAATATTAAAAGTTACATTTTTTTCTTCATATTTTTATATACTTAACTGATGAAGAACATTTGACAATTTTACTGTTGAAAGACGTTTAGTTTATATCATTTTTCCCTTAAAATCAACAATAAATTTCTATTAAAGTTATTTCTCTAATTATATATTCTTTTCAATATATCCTAAATTGAATTGTTTTTAACAAGCTCTACTTTTGCCAAATTACCTACAAATACTCTTTTAATGTTTAAGTATGTGACTGAATTTTTAAATGTCTGCCTGTTTCTTTTGCCCTCATTTGTATTGCAAATGAAGTCCGGTGGCTGCGTTTCCGCTCCCAACCCATAGGTCCGAAGCTCTGTCCTCAAGCTGATTAATATCGACTCAGCTTTTCATCCTTTCAGTGCGTCAATAATGCTGAGTACCAAGCATGCTTGGGAATTAAACATTACAATTTCGTGTTATGCTGACCACCCAACCGGGGCATATGTTTCCCTCCCAAAAGTTTCAAGAAAACAGATATAGGCCCTGTAGACCTTGACTGATGGGCTGTCGTGACAAAGTGATTAATTTAGTTTGTACTGTAAATGAGTGAATTGTCACAATTTAAAGGCAGAAGAAATTCAGGCTTAGAATGCCATTCCGACAGGTGGATTTTCACTTGGAGGTCATTTCGACCACGAGTTATTTTACATGCTTCCGCCGTTAGTAACACTATAGACTTCGGTAGGTCGGTTATAAAACCCGATATTTTCTCGTAGCAACAGCGATAATTAGTCTAAAGTAGAACAGTGTGGCCCGAACTTAAATTATTGTATCTTTTTTTATAAAAAAAAAAAAGACTAAATTCGTTGTTCCTTTATATACATAATAATAATTCATTGGTACTAAATACGAATTTTAAGTCATGCAATACTTAAATTTGTGGAAAAATCATTAGAGATGCTTTTTTGGAAACATTGTTATGTGCTAGCTAAATAAAAAAATTTCATTTTTTTATTCCTTTTTAAAATATATTTTCTGATGTTGTTTATATTTGTAGACTTGACTCAATCCAGGAAAAAAGACAACTGCCCTGACATACTGAAGAACAGAGGAATGGTAAGAAATACATTATTTAACATATAGTTTGCTCTATATAGAATTAATATATTTTTACTTTAATTATACATTAACTACCAGTCATTGGTGGCACCTTTATTTGTTTTGAGAGCCAAAATTTAATCCTGGGTTAAAGAAGGGATTGGAAATGTATGTCGAGAAGTGATTTGATTTTTTGGGGGACTTGCCGAAAACAACTTTTAAATGTTTTTCTCGTTATGTAACAACATCATTTATACTTACCCAGATACGATGAACGAAGTTTTCTGAGGGATCTAAACAAGAATGCACCAAGTGTTTTATGCAGATGACTTCTCCTGTTTATGAATTTATATTTTAGTTTATGGTATTTCATCTCCTTTGATTATTTTCTTAAATACAAATTTTTTTTTGCAAAACCTTAATAAACATGTTACTGGCAAAATATTTGATACTTTAAGAATAGTACTTTCTATCAGCTAGAAATGCATTTAATTAATTAATAGTATACATCAATCGAATGAAAAAATTTAAGATATTTTATTTCATTCGATTGATATATCGACTGCAACTGGAAAATTTAACAATAGAATTTATTGTTTTGCATCACTCAAAAAAATCATTCATTTTTTGGCGTAATTTAAAAAATCAAAATTAAATTATTATTTCAGCTTACGGTAAAATCATTTAATATTTAATTTATGTAGCAATGAAAAATCGTGCATTGTTTTAAATAACAAAAAAAAAGCCATTCAATTTTAATTTTTTCCTTATAAGTATGTTTTCAGAATCTAATTGAACGCGATTCTTGCATGCAACCATTTAAAGATTTACAGCAAATTTCTAAACACAGTTATCTGCATAGGGACATTAACGATTAAAACACATTTTTAATCCTTTCCTTCCCAACAGGATCACGTGAGCTTACAATCAGTTCCTCTCAGCACCACATTGTCATCGAGTGACGTCATCACCACTCTATCAGACGATTCCAGATATTCACGTAGAGTGCTACTACCAGACGAGCCATCTGTGTGCAGCACAAGACAAACTGACAGTCCAACAGGCAGTTGCATCTTGGGAACGGTGGGGAGCCATCTTGTGTGATAAATGTAAACTGTGCTCGCGTCTCTTTTTTATGTACATGGAACAAGTTTATAAATCGTTAGTTTCAATTCGTACGCAATATATGAATATTGAAAAAAATTGAGAAATGTGTTACTTAAATATAGAAAATATTTAAAAGCCCAATCTCATAAAATATAAATTTGATTTTTACAACTCAAAACATTAATTGATCGAATTATTTAGGAATATTCTATTTCTTGATCAACTTTTAATAAATTAGCTTAAAACAATATAATTACCAAAATGTAACTTCATCTTCAATCATGTTATCCAATTCAAGATAAATTAACTGGCAATCGCAAATTATTAAGTGATCATTTTTTAGATAAAAACTGGCAACACTTTTTACTTGAAATCGGTTGGACATCTAGTTTTTTATAATGACCATAATATCAAATTCAGAAATTGTGTGTTGAAAAAGTTTATCTTTTAAATACGTAATAAAATTTATTAAAAGGCGAAAGAGAAGCTAAATCTATTCCCAAATAAAATAAAGTGTTCGTATATAGAACAAATTCTTCATGGGATAAAAAAAACATAAATATTTTTTTATTTTTTTTTTTAACTTTTTATGTGTTTAGTAAATATGCTAAATTTTTCATAAAACGAAAACTCTTCTAAAACCAGAATTTGAGATTCGCTGTTACATATGCCCTTTAAGGCTAAACAACCTCATTTATTAGTGAACTGAGTACAAACAAATGAGATGTAGCATTTTAAAAATTGTTCATTGATATTTTAAAGATACACATTAAGTTGTTCATTCAGTTAATTTTTTTTCTGATAGTTGAAAATTTACGAATCTCTCACTTATATCCATGAAAAAAATTGATTTGTAAATTACAAAATGACCGTCTTGAAATATTCAAAGTACTATAAAAGTATTCTTATTTCAGAATAAAATTGCTTAAGCATTTTCATTGACATAAATAATTAGGTTATAATTCGAATCTGGATTGTATACTTCCCATTCGTTAACTAGTTAAATTTCCTATTAAAATGGCCGAATTAGTTATTTTTAAGCATAACATTTATGTAATAATATAATTTTGTCGTGTTCGCCTATCATAATATAAGAATATAACGTCTCTAAACTTTGATTTGCTTAATATCTGTTAGTAACTTTCGTTAATATTTTTAATCATTTAAAAAAATTAATTGTATATAAAAAAATAAATGTATTAAAATCAAATGAAAAATTACTTACAATTGAAATAAAAATTTATGGAATAATAAAGATAATTGTGCATTTATCTCAAAACTTGATGAAATCAAAATTTTTTACATGAAGTTATTCGATTACGGGTATATGATAATCCCATGAAAATTATGAATAAGAATCAAAACTATTTAAAAAAAAAAGTTGATCTATATTAAGATAATTACTCACACAATACATAATTTTGCATTTTTATTTTTGAATTCAGTGTAAATGGATAAAAAAATTTCAAATTATGAAATATTTAAATGTTTCTTAAAAAAATATCTAGAAGAAAGATTGGTTTTCAAGCGGGAATACATGGTTTGGATTAATAAAATGGAAATACGTCGATTTTATAAAAAAATAGCAAATACATTGTGTTAAATAAATAGCCCCTCATGCATATTCCATTGGTACGGAAGGTAAGTGAAAGTAAAGCACTGCATATTATTATTATGTTTGTGTTGGTAACGGATGATTACATTTTTCTACATTACCAACATAAAAAATGATGACTAATTGTTTTTTATTTATATATTTTCCTCTGTAACATGAAAAATCATGAACATTTTTATTTTTAATCCAATCATACGCATCATGTAATATAATGAAATCATCACGTAATCTTCTGATCTTGTATGTTTATCATTTTATTTTAATAATCGATTTCGTCAACGTCATCATGAAGTGATTTCATATTTTTTCTTTCTCTGCGGTACGATTACTAAATCTTTCTTTTTTTTTTTAATACATAAGATTCGAATTTTATAAAAGTGAATAGCTTAAAAAAGAACTCTTCTCTGAAAGTTGTAGAATCGCCAGATTGTAAAATAAGAGCTGAGACTTTTTGTATTGTATATGTATTGTATAAAAGATCTTTATTATAAAGAACCAAAGATAAACCTTTGTTAGTTATGAAATATACTATGGAATAAACTGTTTTTTGAATAAACTCCTTGTATTCTCTTATTTTT